>SNQN01000001.1:681237-709935 GCA_008642245.1 Bassia scoparia | reverse complement strand
TGTACTGAAAGATTACCTTAATGTTTGTGATACTACATAATGTTTCTGTGTCACACTTTCATGAAATTTGACTGCAAATGTATGGTATTATCCCCTTTCATCAGAGTACAAGGAAAGAATAAAGGATGGGGGAATGAAATTTACATTATATCTGCACCCATTTCTCTTTTATATATTAAAGGAATTTGCCCGAAACACTAATTTTGCTTGTGATTGTCATTAATGTTATTGGAGTTTGCTGATTGGCACAATGGGATGACGAACAAAAATTGAATACATCAGAGAAGGTGACAGAAGAAGGCAAGCAAAAATTTAAGAAAGGAAAAGAAACAATCCAGGTATCCAGTTATAATTACTCTTGATGTAGTAGAAGACCCGGAAATAGATGTAGATTACAGGCAAGACATTTAAAGCCAATCTATTGCCCAAATTGGTTAAAACAGTAGGCACTTGGATGAAGCGGGTCTTTTCTTGTTGGCACTTGGCTCCTTGAAGGATCTTGGATGAGTGTCTTGATTTCGATGTCGCTGACATGCTACAAGAGAAAGGCTGGACTGAGTGACATTGCCTAAAATTTGTATAGTCATACTAGAATGAGAGTAGAAGGAGGCATATGCTTCCATGTTAGCTGCATTCAGGGTTAGTTCAATATCTCAAATTTTGATCACACTTGAAGTTATTCAACCATCTAGGCAAACCTAGGTATATTTAGTATGTTATAATATAATTAATTTTAGACAACTCGCAGGAATTCACCAATTAAGGAGAAGAGAAACTTTGTAATAAATTAGAAGAATGAGAGATTGAAGACTGATAAGATGCTATGTGAATGATTATGATATCAAATTCTTGGGAATACACTTTTTAGCCAAGCTTAACTAGCAACATGCAACCTTTCAAATTCTTAATAATTACGTCGCCAAAAATTCAGAGCATGCAACCAAAAACTCTTGTGCTTTGAAAGAAAAAGTGGAAGAAAAAGTTCCTTATATAACTAGCAAGCAAGGTATGGCTACCACATACAGCATTGAATTCAAATTAAAAGAACACTAAAGCTTAACTCTCAGGACAAGATGTCTGTCTTTGATTTCATCATCAAGGCGCTTAGTGTTGCGTTTGCAATGGAGCTGTCTCTTTACCTGTGTTGCGCCTGCTCTTCCTTCTCTCAAGAACAAGCTTCTGATAAAACCAAACCAGCCAACATAGGCTTATACCGTGGCACTAAGAGCAAATTGCCCTCTGTTTGTTAAAAGCTTTGAACTTCAACCCAGGAGGAGGAAGCGCAGAGCTTTATAACCTGTATGGTGACAACTCTGCTTCCTGAGTTGTTTCTGTGTTGAGTTCTCTGTCGTCGTTTTCCTCCTTTTCTTCTCTAGTAGTTACGAGATTCTTGTGACCATTCTGTTTCATCACATCATCCCCATCATCCGATCACGTAGAATAGAGCGCTGGAACACTAGTCTTTTGACCATCATTCACTGAGGACTTTTGGTTTTGAGGTGGTTGTAGTTATCTAAGAGAATGAGAAGCTCGTCAGATTGTGTCACATCCCGGTGATAGGCAGTGCCTTGAGTTGCTCTGTTAAGTTTTGAATTGTTTCCACCTGTCATTTTAAAAAGAATGAACTCATCCAGAAAATAAACTGAAGGTTTAAATCTAGTCAAAGCCTAATAGAAGATACAAATTCCCGATTTCCTCTCTCCTTTAGAATAGATACATGATCATGACAGGGGGTAATCGGGAACCAATAGTTACACTAGCTTATACTACGTAGTAACATAGATCAATCATGTGTTTGTACCTTCTGAAATAAACACAAAGTTTTCTGGTCAGTACTAAATTGGCTTCACAGCATTTTTAGATCTTTGACATTTCTGATCAGTGTCAAACTGCCATCGAAAAGATTTCCTTTCCAGAAGAGCTTGTTGTACTGCACGTCGAAACCCCTTTCTAGAATCAGATCAAAGTGAGATACGTTAATGTATATGTATAGAAGATATATGAATCCTTAAATTCCTTGATGTTTTTTTCTATCTTTTGGATGCAATATAATTTTGACTACTTTCCTTAGAACTTTTAGAAAATAACTTGGGAATTTCTTTCATACCTTTCGAAGCTGAAGCTGAAAGCCGAGGCATGTGCTTTCCAAATTCTCAACAGCAGTTATTTTTTTATCCTTCCAATTCTACTCAATAAGGATATAATTTGTGAAGAGATACTCATGTGTAGTTGGCTTTTCCCAACCTGTAAGTTGTGTATCAGGGTATCTTCATTATGTAACCTCTGATTAACCTACTTGCTCTCATAGACCCTTAATTGATCCCTTGAGAGATTTCTAGATTTTTTTTCGTAAGCTTCCAAATGGTTGCTTTGATTCTGACACAGCTGATTCTTCATAGCTACGATTCTCCTCAGGTCAGGCTTTGGTAGCTTCTCTTTACCTTGTCGATTCTCTTCCTGCAAGGGAGTTGTGATGCTATCATTTGAGACTTAAGTGTGTTTTGTGACGACCAGGGGAGTCATCCTCTATTCATTTCCTTGTTTGATCTGTCAAAACTGAACTGTTCTAAATTTTCTCTCTTGCGAATGTAACGTCTTCTGCTAGATACAAATGTTGCTGCTGGTATACTAGAAACCCGCACTACGCAGGCAATAGAAAATCTGTAAAGAATTCCCATGTCAAAACCAGACGAATCTCAGAAGCTGTAACATCATTATTTCTGCAGATTATCACAAGACCCAAAGCAATTTTAGAACTATCTTGGCAAAAGTTCACCACATATTTCTTTTTGAAACTCGATGTTGTCTGTCGCAAGATCACCTTCAGAGATCTCATCCAGCTCAGGAATCACACTCGTGTCTGTGCAACTCTACACTTCTCCTTGCCACATCATATGTACATCCAGAAACCGAAAGTTCTTTTACCCTGCTGTTATTGACTGTAAACGGGTTCTCTAAAAACCTTCTTGTAGCGTATGTTACTATAGCAAATTTCTTCGATTCTGGTTGATTTCTTGATTTCTACGTTCTGAAACTGTTCAAGTTCTTGGGAGAAGAGCATTAAGGCCCATGATCAGAATCACATATGTTCTCACGAAGTTACTGAGAGCCAAAACCAAGATATAGCCATTGCCTTGATGATTTCAGTTCCTGAAAAGCTGCGTTGAGTGTTGCTTTCCATGTTCTGTATCTAGAACCATTTTGGACTTGTAAATTTAACTCCCAAGACTGGATTCACCATCACTAATAGCGCAGTATCTCTTCAATCATGCCTTGTTGTCCTCTATCCATGTTGCAAATACCTTCACAAATGAGAAAAGTTGATCCCATCTCCCAATTTCTCAAGGTGAATTTTCCATCTCTCGGAATTGATCTCTTTGGTAGCATATGGATAAATTGGACCTTGCAGCAGAATAGCGTTTTCTTAACCAGATTGGTTAACTGGCTGGGCATTCAGACTCTAGCTTGTATCTGCCTGGCATCTACACTCCCAACTCCGTACCTACGAATGTTTTTCCTCTCCTCACTTCTCTCGCTCCAGTTCCTTCTCCCATTCCTTGAGAATCATTACTTCAGAAAAGCTACTCTCATATTCTTCAGCTGGGAATCTACCTAATCCAATAAACATGCTCAATGGCTTCCTCCAGCTACTGCTTCTCCGTATGCAAAACTTGAACTCAACTTCTCTTTGCAGCATGAGGGCCTTCATCAAAAAACTAGCATTTCAAATTGAACAAAGTTCCCGACCCTTTTGTAGCTTCGGGCTACTTTACACTTCCACTTCTTCTTTTTCCTTCATCAAAATCACACTGCACGTCTGTTCCGACTTGAAGAGCTTCTATCTCCTTGCATACAGTCTTTAATGCTGCATTGAGGATAACCATTTCCTACCGACAGCACTTACTCCTTGCCTGCGACGCTTGTCTAGGCCTCTTGCTTGAGATATGTTGCCTCCGCTATTGCTGCCCTTTGACCTATAATATGAAGCTAATAAAATCAACTTTCACATCTGAACTATATTCAAATGCAGGAAGAGAATGGCTACTAGTACATACCTGCTAGTGCTATGTTCCGCTATACTTGCATGCTTTCTGATTAGTTTCATCCTTAGCACTGCACTCGGAGATCACTGCAGATGACCTGTCACCGATATTACTCCGAGAGCATTTCTAGGTCTGGCTTTCTCCTGATCCTACGAATCAGTGAAAGTTTCATGTAATCCTATTCATCTATAAGTCCAAACTACGAATATTCAGAATATGAGACAGCATATTTGCCTACACACTGAAAGCTTATTAGAGCATGTTTTTTAGTGCATTTGATTTGTGAATCTCATGTCTTGAAATGCTTCAATCTGTTAGCTTAGTTCAGAGTGTAGTAACAACTAACAAGGCATTCTCAAATAACAATCAGTCAAACACTTAATCTTAAAAGTGAATCCGGCAATCTGTTACAATGAACCAAAAATTGTATTTCAATGTCATCATCAAGAACCGAAAGTTTACTCTCTTCTGCATTACTTTCCAGATAAAGACTATCGCTTGCACTCTCAACAACAGTCGCGATCCGAGGCCTTCTTCTCCACCGCCCCACGCACGACCTTGTCTCCATGGCTTGCTCTTCCCCTTCTAAAACTCAAAGAAGCGCCTACTGTACATTTTCAAACAACCTGAAGAAAAAACAGTGCAGAATCACAATAAATTTGATCAGTTTTCTTTATAATCCTATTATTGACCATTGCAGAAAAAAGCAATATGATGATGAGTAATGTAATATAGACTAATCATGATGAATTGAAGTGCAAGGAACTAACATACTACTACCTAAGTAGTTTCAGCTAATCAATCTTACTAAATAACTACAACTTGACTAATGATTCGAGTTCTTGTATTATCATGACAAAGAGGCTGAGATTTCCAATAAAAAGAGTATTATTTAGCTCATGATCATTGATAATGACAAAGTCATTAGACCAAATACTATATTTAGAAGAAAAGTATTGAAAACATGAATACACGCAATCAAATGAAAAGACATACTTATAAGATCAGAAGAGGAGAAAGTATGGCTGAACATCAGCACAACACATTTGGTTCATCATATATGCAGCACAGTGGAATTAATTAATCGAAAAACACGAACAAAGATAGTCTTATGTATCACTAAAAAAAAAAAAAAAAACCTTATTAATTAATGTGATTTGCAATTGCTTGTTTGTGTTGGCACGCGGATGAAAAAAGACACGAATGTGGGTTTTCCCCCTAGAGTACAACAGCAACCCTATCTAAAAAATCCGTGTGATTATAGGTAAAGTTTAAGAGTTTGACTTGTATTTATTACGTGCTCGAAATCTTTTTTTGACCTATAATAGTGACATTATGGATTCTACTTGTCTTCGACTAAACTGCTCATTTTACAAGCTCTCCATGTCTGCAAAGAGAGGCAATAATGTTCTACTGATACTTATTTGTTTCGTGATGCTGTTTGTGTACAGTTAACCCAAACTTTAATATATTCTAGCCTGATAGACATCACAACGTATGATTAAGTTTATGATGAGTACTAATAATTTATAAGACCGATCATGCCTATAGTTGATTATTATTAAACTAGAAGAACCAATAAAACCCATGCAGCCTATCAAAACCACACAACCGTTGTACTCTGTTTTCTTCACGATGAAAGTTTCTGCTGTGGTGGGGTGCTTATGCTTGAAGTTCGAATGAAACCTAACTACAGTCCAGCAAACAGCGTTAGGTCACGTCTCTTGTTTTATACAAATCTAGTGACGCCCAATGCTGAGGCCCTTCTTGGGGAACCAAATATATCTCTGCTCCTCATACAGGGCCTAGCTTATACAGTTGTTCATTCTGATATCTAGTGATATTCCTAGTTAATTAACACAGAACCATTCTATTACAATTTGAACAAAATTTAGAAACATAGAAAGAATTTGAACTTATGCTTATGTCAGGTTTAATCTTCGAAGCTGTTCTACTCAATTAGAAAACATTGTGTAACTCAACAACTATTATGTCAAATTCTACGCCATATCATAAAATTCATTTCATGTTTACATTAAAATGATCATGTTCAAGTATGTTCAACATGTCATGTGGTTGTGTTTTTTTGATAGAGAGACCTTTAAATGCCCCTACTGTTTTTTTAGTATCCTGATGAACAATCATTGAAATATCTGAGTACAACGCAATAGTGAAAAACAATAGGATGTGGTATACAATGTTACGATGAACACTATAAACTAGTGAATTTACTTCAGCAAAAAGAAGTTGCAAAAACATACAATAAATCTCAAATAATACAAGATCAAATAAAGATAATAAAAGAACACCATACTCTTTATATATTTGTTTATGCAACCATTGTATGCGTAATACATAAGTAATCTTTATCATCATCTTCGTCGACCTTATGAATATTATACATCCATAAATTTAAGTCTGCTTTGTATGATTTGCTCCCCATTATCAATCATATACAGATTAATATAAATATAAGTATTGAATTCTATAACATTACTTAATACATTTAATTAATTAGTATCATATCCAAATCATTTTCTTGTGGATTTCGGTTGATTGATTCAAATTTAAGGAAAATATGTATGGTCCAGAATTTGGTTAACAGTCTTAATCGTTGGCAAAGATTTAATCACTCGCAGATGCCAAGCAAGCTGCCACATTACTAATGTTTTATGAGAATTGGTAGGACCCACCCTCCTCACAAGAGTGGCATCTTTCTATTTCCCCCTGATACAAATATACATCAAATTAAATAGTCAATATTACACTTATGTGGGAAGTCCAAATATGTGAGATGGATATAATTGCACACATATTCGTGTACGGATATTTGTGAATTGAAAAAATAATTGTTCTCGTTGTTGCACAGAGATGATGTATGTGTGCAACCTCATTTGCGAGATCAATCAAAGACATTCAGCACAACTTAGTCAAAAATTAGCGTAATTGATATTGTGGTGTGTTCTATATTGTAATTTTAGTTTATTGTGCCAAGTTATGGGATACGTTTTTTGTATCTGTGAATGTAGAAAGTGTAGAAAAAAACTTTTACGTAGAGTTTTTAGTGGGCTTAGAGGTAGTAACAAGTTATCATGGGCATAGGTGAACCCTATATACATTCCGTATTATCAAGTTCATATTATTGGTTGGAGGGTTATATCATTTTATATAGTCACACGCATTTTATTAAGGAAAAGGAACCGAAGAAAGTGACGGGTCGACGAAAATCGAATGGATCTTCTTTTATGTGGACGCGAAAATTATGACACGACCTTTAACACACGAAAAAATGTGTTTTCGGAACCACCCCATTATTCTGAACAGCCGCCGAAAAAATTACGAGTGATTGGTTTTTCCCCTACGAACTTACTAGTAACGACTATTTTTTCACGATAATATTTCGCGCGAAACAAAAATATAAAAAGATAATTGATGAGGAAATCGAAGGACTTTTTTCCTTTTTTGAGTCACTCCATCCTGTCTGAAGAGTGCGTGACTAGAAGACCCAATTACTTCTGGCAGGAATTTTTGAATGCTTAGAGAACTTGAGATGGGTCATCCCCCCATAACCCTTAAGGTATAATAGAAATGTCTAGGAAAAGTCATGTGGTCGCCGAACGACGATTATGAGGGCCAAAAAACGGTAGGATTATAAGTCCACGAAAAAGTAACTTCTGACGAGATTTATGAAAATTGATTTAAAAATTTTACCTTCAGTTTCAATGATTAACATATGATGAAGGCATGGAAAATGTTGATGGTGTTAGAATGACGTCCAATCTAAAGCTATTTTTGTAAGCTCGATCCGAGTGTGGCCTCGCAAATATGAGAAGGATGTTTGTATGCAATATGAGATGCTTAGAGTTGGAGTTTGGGGCTGAAATTTTGATGAGATCCTAATAATATGTGAGTCCCTTAAATCGATGGGTAATTTGTTTAATTGAGTTAAATCAGTTATATTAAGAGGTGATAATCATTGGAATTAGAGCAAATGAACCAAACAAGTCAGTAAAGGTCATGATATTTTTTTAAATTGAGTTGATATCAGTTATTAGAGTAGATAATCATGGAGATTTTTTAATGAGTTAAAATCAGTTGTCTAGAGTGAATAATCATGGTAAATTTTATTAATTAGAGTTAAAATTACAGTTGTTAGAGTCTTAAAATTCAGTATATTTAGGAAAAGGGGAATTATCAATATATTTTTTAAAAAGAAAACTTGTATTACATTAGAATATTAGAGCAAATGAACCAAACAAAAAACATGGAAAAATAAATATCCTAGGAAGTGCAAGTCTGTTCATGTCAAACCAACATTTATAGTCTAATTCAATAGGAAATTAGCAAGGAGAAGAAAATTCCCATGAAATGAAATTTTCCTACGGGAATTAAAATAAAAAAAAACATAAAAAATTTAAAGTCCCGTCATGAACCCAAATTGTGAGACCTAATTTTATATTATTACAAGCGATGATGGGGCGCGGGAAGCCTTAGAACCATCCCCAATAACCCCGTCTCGACGCAGGCGCCCCTAAACCGAGATCCATCCCCACCCAAATTCTATTTAACCCGTCCAATGCAGTCTTACTACTAGTGTTCTTTGCATATAGTCAAACCCGTCTCCATTTCCTATTAACCCAAACCTATAAGGCTACAAAGAAATTAACTACAAATGCACACAAGCTTCAGCACCAAACTAAATTGGTCTACTTTAGTGTTTCATCGCTCAGTATAGTCGAGGATCACGCAATGCAAGCGCACAGGCCGACTTAGCAAAATGTTAGAGTTGTCTAGGTTCAATAAATACGGCTTCAGTCCCATCGGGCCCCGTTTGCCGATCCAATTGCCTAGCCTGGCATACCCTATTAAGTATCTTATAATCACTCTATCACTAACAATGAATTAGGAGGAACCTATGATTATAGTAATTTTCATGAAAATCATATGAGAGTATATGATGTTCGCAAGTTGGACAGAGTATTGAGACGTGGTTTGTATTCTGTTACGACTTTATATGACGCTTTTCCCTCACACGATAAGTCGGTGAGTTCTCTCTCCCTCCCCCTTTTTTTTCCCTTAAAATTATTATGTATATAAATACCTCCGTTGCGTATCACCGAACTAACCCCCAGGGCAATTTCGGAACTTTTTTCACCAAATTAGTTCTCTCTCCTCAATCATTTCCAACCATTCGGCCGCATATATCAATGCTCCCCAACCCCCGAAAAAGGATCAACTCTTCTCATCGGAACCCTAGAACTTCATCTTCTCTTTCTTCGTACGAAGAGTGATCATTCATCCATGGAGATTCTCCGTCTATCGCGGGTCGTACAGCAATATTCGTTCCATGGCAGACGAAACTCCGAAAAGATATGCGCACAAACGAGTCCTCGGCTTGCTGGAACGCTTCGGAAATTCTAACGGTAGTTGCGATGTGAAGAGAGAAGGATGAAGGAAAGAAAAGTGAGATTCTTCCCGACAGAACGCGGCTACGTTCGACTTACTAACAACAGTCGTGCCACCTTCCGCCGTGAAGAGGCGGCGACGATGTCGATGATGAGAACGACGAGCAGAAATGAGGAGGATGTTGAGTCGGAAGTTTGTAGGAATCCTGGTAGAAGCGGATATTCCGTGTGAGGTATCTGTGTGCTTAGTAGCGGTTAGTATTAAGTTTGTTCTCTATCAGGATTGCTTCTTCAGTGTCTTAATCATATTAATGCTCGTCAGTGCGAGGTTTTGTGAATTCGTTGGCCGTATTTTGGTTGATTTTTTTATGTGGTGTTACTGTAAACATTGAATTTACGGGTTTTTTATTGATTTTGTATTGTGAAATTATTTCTTTTTGCTGTCGAGTACGTTTGCAGCTTTTGGCGAAACGGCATGTTTCTATTTACCGTAGGATTATCAAGAAATTTGATCTTTCGTATGTTGTAATTTCGATGATGAGTATGATTAGAGGTTTTGCCACACCTTTTGGCAGAAGGAAGTTCATAGCATCTTTGGAATGATTTGTATATAAGTGAATATAGATTATATAGCAAAGAGATGAATAGCCCATCACAACTTTTATCATTTCTTATTTCGAATGAACGGTGTTGGCACAAAGATAGGTGTTGATTGAAATTGGTCAAGCAATTCCAGGCATTAGGCGTGGCGTTGAAGTTAGTGAATGCATGATAATTGTGATGTCTGATCAATCATGCTGCTACAATTTAAGCTGACTTGTATGTTGTTGAGGGGTCTTGGACGCATTTTTCATGATTAGTTCATTGTTCTAATTTTTTTTAAGAGAGGGGCTATTTCTAGTTCTTGAGTTGCCTTATGCTTGGAATATCGTTGAGTGCCTGTATATTAAGAGATGGTGAAAGTGCAGTTTTAATTTCTCGACGGATCAAGGTCATGGGACTTGGAGTTGCGAGCATAGTTTACACACACATACTAACCGTTACTTAAAACTTTTTAGAGAGGTTAAATGCAAATTGCTAGCGTAATGCTTTTGATCGGGTGGTACTACTTATTTTTGCAGTAATAATGTTTTTTGGAAATTTAATATTATTTGGCTTTTCCATTTATGCAAGTTGTCGCAATATATAATATATAATAAAATTTGTATGTTTTTTTATTAAACAATATTAAATTATGTATATTGTATATTTGAATTAAATTTTTAAGGACATTGCATATGGATTTTGACACTTATTATTCTTTATTCCTTATACTGCTATCTTTAAATTTTACTTTGAGTCTTTTCTTCTTTTGTTGCAACTTGTATAAATTGGCATAATTGATTTGATGATGACACATGGTTGGGACTGTTCTCCAGTTTGCAAGCATGCATTTGCATCTCTCCCCTCTCTATGCGTGAGGTGCCCGGTCCATGACTTCCATATCCGGTGAGTTATGTGCATTGGTAATAGGGTAAGAAGATCTTGTCATGTCTTGAAATTCCTTTTTTGCGCCTTGTGTTTGATGTTAAATCTGTATTGGCTTTCTGATAATCCCTTTATACCTTTTGGACTATTGGAGGCTTGGCTTTCGATTCGTAGTTTTATTCTGATAGGCCAATCGTTTAATATTTCTCAGTCTATAAAATGTCATTACCATTATTATCATCACTGATTTCTGCATGGTTTTCCTTCTTATCGGCAAGCATTGTTAGTATGTATAATTCCTTGGGCTACGTCTTTGAGAGACTTAATATTTACAACATGTACGAGGAACTCAAAGACAGATTTAGATCGAAGGATGAAGGGATAGAGATTGGAGCATCTAATGAGCTGCTAATGAAAGGCCTCTTGGATCAGCTAACACAATATAAAATTTGTCTTGCTAATGGTAATCTTGAAAGATGTTGGGAGAAGCTCAAGGAGATTGCTGCAGCTGGTCAATTGATAGAAACGAGCAGGAATAATTGTTTCGCCCAAGTGGAAAACAGGCTGCTCGTTCTTGAGTATTCATGTTGATCATGAAATATTTTGATGGGTTTGATGATGCTGAACGTGGCAGAACCCAAAGATTATGTTAACCTCGATTTTGATAGAGCTTCTATTGGCATAATGCAGGGATCCTAGTTTTATCATTGGCTTAGGAATAATATGATTTCCTACTGATTAGTAGTAAAGTAATACCACTTACATATTCTTAGTGTTCATGGCGAGCCTTTTTATTATATCACTAAATCCGAATAAGAGAATAATAATATCCGAGAAAACCAAGTCATGGCATATAATGTACGAAGTAGGAATACTTATGTATTCGTCAATTTTCACTTAACTAGTATTGCATAACTATATAATGTGATCTCTCTTACTAATGTCGTTAGGGGTGAGAGACTTACTATGCCTAGCCATGAAAAATTCTTGTTAGTGGGAGACGCTCTATCATAGACTTTGCCGCCCCAAAATTAAAATTAAGCACTTGTCCCTATCTCCGGATGCTAGGCATGTGACCCACCTACCTGCAATGATATATTGGGAATTGTAAAGGAGCTCTTGTGAAGACACTAAGTGCATACATATTAGACGGCTAACTTTTGAAAATTTATCTTTTTACGTCCACAAGGACAACTGACCACCAACCACCAAACCACTGAATACACATATATTCAAATTGTCCATACTATTAAAAGTATATTTTGTATAATTTGTGAACGCTTCTGTGCTACCAACGTAGTCTGTTAGCCCATTTTAATGTATATCTAGATGCCTTTGAAAAACAATATCATTGTTGTGAATTAGATGAAGCCTGTTGTATTACTAAACCGGCTAATTTGCCTTATATCTTGTACGTTCCCTATTATCTTTAGCTCCCACTCTATCAATCCATATCTGAACATATAATAATGGAACGCTAGTGATTAAAACATCCTAATTTCTACTAGAATACCACTCATTCACCTATTGGGAGCTATTGATCATGCTAATGCGAAGCTGAACCTTGTTTTAGAATCAAAATGTTTAGATGCAATTTTGCTACCTCCTGACCAAATTTTATCCTCAACAGCTTTACTAGACCCGAAAAGAGACTAATACTTTTAGCTTTCTAATATTAGTTGTGTGCACTCCATAGAGCTAAGCTGATAGTGTTCATATAGTTTATTGATCGCTGGATGCACTTAACTAATTCCGAGTCTTTGCCTTATCAAATGAACAACTAGCAAGTGCTAACAATGAATAAGGCAAAGCCACCAGGGGAAGGTTTAGATTATGTATTCCTTTGGCTTTTTCATGTGGTTACCAACCAGCCAAAATGAAACAAGATGTGGGATATAGCCTTTTGAGTGAATGGCTTTGAGTTGTATCCACAAAATGACTACTTGATTTTTCCATCCCTCTAGTAGCAGTAGAGCATGCAGCTGTGACATATAGGCTTATCTTTTTAGCTAATTAATATACTAAATATGAACTGACAAGAGTGATTTTAATATCTCATTTATTAATACTTGCCTAAATTAATTTTTTCACTAGGTTGAACAATGGGAGTAGCCGTAGATTATGCGCCGAGCCAAAGATATGACCAATTCTTTTCTAAAGTAGTAAGATGCCATCATATGCTTTTCGCATTTGGGAAGACGGTGCAGTATATAATTCAATATACAACCATAAGCAGTCGTCCGACTTTTACCTCCCATGAGAACAACAAGATTCCAGTGCAACTACATAACCGGTCAAGCCACTTCCACAGAAATCAGCTCTAACTCTAAAGCATTAAAGATCACCTTGATAGAATCCCGTCTGACCACCTTCACTTAGCAAAATCGTGTACACTCCTTGGGCAAAGAATTACATGAAAAAAACTTACCCGAGAGCATATGTTCCTGATTTTCAATGAGTTCGCAATCAAACTCCAGTGAAGCTAGAACAGCAACGGAACCAAACCATAGCTTTATCTCCCACAAGGCTGAAATAAGCAACACACATGCCAAAGCGTACAAGATCGTACATTGAAAGGGAATTTGGAACTACTCGGATAACCAGTCGCAAAGCCCCTTATCTGATAGTTGAGCGAAACAGCTTCTGATATGGTTAACCATGCAATATTCATTTCTCACCTAATCTATCAATTTAAATATATCGAAGATATGAAAGTTGCATTAAGAATAAAAGATATTACATAAGAAAGGTGAAAGCCTGTGATAACACGATCATGTGGAGATTCACAAAAGGTCGCATAATCGCAGTAAAGCTGCCAGAGGTAACTATAACCATTCCACTTTGAAGCATGTTCTTATGCAATGGCCTTAGAGAGCAACTATATTAAATGACCTGATGCCTAGCGAGTATGTGCTCTACACTTCTGGGTTATTGAGAACTGGGGTAATTCCCCACTCAGATAGTGCTGCTACCCGGTGGATGCAAGCTACTAATTGACAGACGGATTGGGAAATACAGATTTGGCCCAACACACACTCGCGAATGCAACCTCTATAGAAGATTAAGTTATTATTATCATAGCTCTACCACTCCATTGGCATTGAGTACAGTTTCTTTGTTGTCATTGGGCCAGTCAGAGCAGTTCATATACATGCAAGTCGAGTGGCAATACCAGACCATCACATAGTCATAGATTCTGTCGGAAATAGTGCGGAATATGTGCATTCCCGTCATGAGATTATCCATTTGCAGCTTCTCTTCTTCTTATCTAATCATTTTTTCCTTTTGTTGTAATAGGTGTTGCGCAATGGAGTCCTATACTTCCTTCGAGATCCTGCTGATCCTAATTACAATCCATTTCGCGATCTCATTGACGATCCAGTTCACAAACATGCTCGTAGAGTTTTGCTTTCTGTTGCTGTTTATGGAAGTCTGATTGTGATGCTGGTTTTCTTGCCAGTTAAACTTGCAATGCGGATGGCACCATCCATATTTCCTTTAGATATMTCGTAAGATAGTTTACGTTTTARAAAGTTTTGCCTTTKAGTTTCAATTTCTGAATCTTTCATTTGCTGATTTGCTTTCATTAATCTGGATGCCTTGCAGAGTATCTGATCCATTTACTGAGATACCTGCTGATATACTGCTGTTTCAAATCTGCATTCCTTTTGCTATTGAGCATTTCAAACTGAGAACAACAATCAAATCTCTTCTTCGGTATTGGTTCACTGCTGTTGGCTGGGCACTTGGCTTGACAGATTTTTTACTTCCTAAGAACGATGATGCGGCTCAGGATGATGCCAATGGGGAAGAAGGTAGACAGGACAGATTACGTGGTCTACAGTTGGGTGGTGCACAACAAGATCAAGCTCAGCTACCTCTTCTTCCTGATGTCCAAAACAATGAGGCTCATGGTCCTGAAAATTCAGATGTGGAGGAGTATGACGGAGAAGAGCAATCTGAATCAGAGTAAGTTCTTTTGCGAAAATTGCTACTATTTTCTTACCAACTGTTGCCATCTAGATAATTGTTTGCTACTATTTTCTTACCAACTATTGCCATTTCGATAATTGTTGTTGAATCAACATCAATCAATCAATCAGAGCCTTATTCCCATAAGTGGGGTCGGCTAACATGAACCAAAAGTGTTTATTTTGGGAAGTCATCCACAAATTTTCCTCCTCCACTCCCTACGATCGAGAGACTCATTTTCTTGTTGAATCAACAGTCTGTTGAAAATTACGTTTTGAATTATTCTTAGTTTAAGCTTCATTATTGTTATTTTTCCTGATTATCAATAGCCTGACTTAATCATTATTGTTGTTTGACTCCCATACTCATTCGGTTTTCTTTCGAAATTTACAGACGGTACAGTTTTGTGTTTCGCATTGTGCTGCTCTTGGTGGTGGCCTGGATGACCTTACTTGTCTTCAACTCCACATTAATTATTATACCTGTATCTCTGGGAAGGGCCATCTTCAATTCTATCCCCCTGCTTCCTATAACTCATGGCATAAAGTGCAATGGTACTGCTGTTGATTTGCTATGRTCTTATGTTTTTAGTCATATAACTGATTTGGGTASATTATCTAAGCATGTCCATGACTGTTATCTGCAGACCTGTATGCTTTCACCATTGGAAGCTATGTTATTTGGACTGCTATTGCTGGAGTTAGATATACAATTGAGCAGGTCAAATCAAGGAGGGCTGCCGTTCTTTTTGGCCAAATTTGGAAGTGGTGTGCAATTGCTCTCAAGAGTTCTGTCCTTCTAGCAATATGGGTAAGTTGTATATTCTGCTGGTTTTCTCTACATAMTGAGGAAGTGAGGAGCTATTAGAGTGACACACTGACACCCAACCATGCAGAAAAACCGAGAGAAAGCAGAATTGGAGAGTTCATCTCCTTTTTTCAGAGTGCTTTACCTCCAAATCCTTCTTCAAACCAACTGATTTRAAGAAATTAAAGTATTTTTGGGGAGAGGGGGTTTGTTTAGGGTYGAGATTTGCTACACCTTTMTTAKTKTTCCTTCTATCAGGAGTACAGTACTGTATGGAAGSAAATTTGTTGATGAAATTAATTGCAAAAGYAGTTGCTTTTAGGCTGCAGAAGGGATAAATTTTTGAAAGCTTATGTTTTTTCTCAATTAAAACAGCTTAAGCATTAAACAGAAAAGTTAGAAGCTTCTGTAAATATTTTTATTACAGTATAAAAGATTTAGAATATGAAAATGTTCTTTGTTAGAAATATTCTTGCGTCTTCCTTACACACTTTCTTAAGACAGTAAACTGTTGTTGCATATGTTACTGAAAATGAATCCTGACCTTTGTTTGTTGTGCTGTCCAGATATTTGTAATCCCTGTCTTGATAGGGCTGCTTTTTGAGCTTTTAGTGATCGTACCAATGCGAGTGCCAGTTGATGAAAGCCCAGTTTTTCTCCTCTACCAGGACTGGGCTTTGGGACTGATATTTTTGAAGATATGGACGAGATTGGTAAGTGCTGATCCTTTTAGATTATTTGATGCAACTCCTTTGTTTTCATAACTCCTTTTTTAACTGTTTCTTGGTGCATTGAGCAATATGGATAATCTGTTGAAGATAGTTCTCGTGCCTTTTCGTTGGAAATGTTTGCTTCTAAGGCAGTGTGTGCTATCCTTGTCTGTGAAGACCATTGCTCGATATTGATAACCTGGAAACCTAATATTTCTTTCAATTTTATTTTGCACAGGTTATGTTGGACCACATGATGCCTCTGGTAGATGAGAGTTGGAGAGCTAAATTTGAGAGAGTGAGAGAAGACGGTTTCTCAAGGYTACAGGGACTTTGGGTGCTGCGGGAGATTGTACTRCCTATCATACTGAAGTTGCTTACAGCTCTCTGTGTACCTTATGTTTTAGCTCGAGGAGTGTTCCCTGTTTTTGGCTACCCCTTAATTGTCAACTCTGCTGTCTATCGTTTTGCTTGGTTGGGGTGCCTGTGCTTAAGCGTGTTGTTTTTCTGTGCAAAGAGGTTCCATGTCTGGTTCACTAACTTGCACAATTCCATTCGTGATGATCGTTACCTCATCGGTCGTAGGCTCCATAATTTTGGGGAAGCTGGAGTAGCAAGGGCTGCTGAAGAAACAGAAAGTACAAGTATGCCACGGGATGCCGTTATTGGACTTGAGGATGTGGGTTTGAGATTTCGACGAGGCAACCAAGTTGATGCCTGATCATAGAACATGCAAATCTATGACTGATGGATAATTAACTTATGGGTGTTCGCCCTATACCGGTTTCGAAGGAAGTTGTGCGAGTTAAATGTAGATTGATTATTTTAGTTTGTGCATATAACATGATGTAATAGTCAGATAAAAAAGAGGAAATGTAATATTTTTTTTGTCCTTGGTAATTCTTCTTAGCAACTACTAGCTGATAGCCTCAAGGTTAGTTTGTTCTTATACGCCTATCCTAAGAGAAATAAATATCGTCTGTTGGATTTTCAGGTTCAGACGCGTTGAAGTGCCTGCCTTAAGCCAGGAGAAATACTTGTATGTAGAGTAGCTCGTCATTTGTTGAGACCATTAGTAACCATTTAATACATCTTGAATCTATCCGAATGTGTAGTCCTTTAACATCAGCTTAATTCATGATTTTCGATCAAAGAACCATGTTTTGGTGATTCGGTTTGATTGTCCAGAATTTGTTACACCTCCTAGGACATGATAAATTACTATTTAAACTGTTTTGGATCCACATACTAAGCGTACTACTTCCTACGACTGTAGTGTCCCATAGGAACTCATTTGGGCTTCAAATCTTCCTTGGATCCATCATATTAACACATGAAATCATGGTAAAATTTCGGCAATTTTTTTGAAAATTTTCTGGAGATCTCATTTCGGTGACGTATATAATCCATGGTTTTCGGCCAAAAAATAATGTCTTGGTGACCCGACTCGATTTTGTCTAGAATTTCTGTCACACCTTTTAGGTCATGAGAAATTATTGTTCCGACTGTTTCGGACTCAAACGACTATTCCAAACAGTTTTGTGCCCAAATACTAAGCATACTGTCTCCTACGAGCGTTTCGACTTTTCTTTAACGGGCTCAAAAGTCCCCCATATGGACTCATTTGACCCCCAAATCTTTCTCGAACCCATAATATTATCGTATGAGCCCGTGGTAAAAACTTTCGACAATTTTTTCGAAAATTGTCCGGAAACCTCATTTCGGTGATGTATAACCCACGTTTTTCGGCCGATAAACGACATCTCAGCGACCCGGCTCGAATTTGTCCGAAATTTACGTCACGCCTTCACGACCATGAGAAATTACTATTCTAACAGTTTTGTGCCCAAATAAAAAGCATACTGCCTCCTACGAGCGTTTCGACGTTTTCTCGTTTTTTCTTTAACGGGCTCAAAAGTCCCCTTATGGACTCATTTGGCCCCCAAATCTTTCTAGGGCCCATCATATTATCATATAAACCCATGGTAAACATTTCGGCAATTTTTCCGAAAATTGTCCGGGGACCTCATTTCAGTGATTTATAATCCACGTTTTTCGGTCAAGAAACGACAGCTCGGCGTTTCGGCTCGAATTTGTCCAGAATTTCTGTCACGCCTTCACGGTCATGAGAAACAACTATTCCAACAGTTTTGTACCCAAATAAAAAGCATACTGCCTCCTACGAGCGTGACGGAAATTCAGGACAAATTCGAGCCGGGTCGCCGAGATATCGTTTCTTGGTCGAAAAACGTGGTTATATACGTCACCGAAATGAGCTCTCCGGAAAATTTTCAGAAAACTGACGAATTTTTTACCACGGGCTCATACGATAATATGATGCGTCCTAGGAAAATTTGGGGGCCAAATGAGTCCATACGAGAGACTTTTGAGCCCGTTAAAGAAAAAACGAGAAAACGTCGAAACACTCGTAGGAGGCAGTATGCTTAGTATTTGGGTACAAAACTGTTGGAATAGTCATTTCTCATGGTCGTGAAGGCTTGAAGGAAATTTCGGACAAATTCGAGCCGGCTCGTCGAGATTTCGTTTCTTGGCCGAAAAACGTGGGTTATATATCACCGAAATGAAGTCTCAGGACAATTTTCGAAAAAATTGGAAAAATTTAAACCACGGGCTCGTACGATAATATGATACCTTCGAGGAAGTTTTGGGGGCCAAATGAGTCGATACGGGGGACTTTTGAGGCCGTAAAAAAAATCGAGAAAACGTCGAAATAATCGTAGACGAAAGTATGCTAAGTATTTGGGCACAAAACGGTTGGAATAGTCATTTTAGATGGCCATGAAGGCGTGACGGAAATTCGATACAAATTCGAGCCGTATCGCCGAGATGTCGTTTTTTGACCGAAAAACGTGGGTTATACCTCATCGAAATGAGGTCTCCGGACAATTTTCGTAAAAATTGCCAAAATTTTTACCACGGGTTCATACGATAATATGATGCGTCCTAGAAAGATTTGGGGGACAAATGAGTCCATATGGAGGACTTTTGAGCCGATTAAAGAAAAATGAGAAAACGTCGAAACGCTCGTAGGAAGCAGTATGCTTAGTATTTGGGTACAAAACTGTTGGAATAGTCTTTTCTCATGGTCGTCAATGCGTGACAGAAGTTCCGGACAAACTCGAGTCGGGTCGCCGAGATATCGTTTCTTGACCGAAAAACGTAGGTTATACATCATCGAAATGAGGTCTTTGGTTATAGGTAAAATTGCCGAAATTTTTACCACGGGCTCATACGATAATATGGTGGGTTCGAGGAAGATTTAGGAGACAAATGACTCCATACGGGGGACTTTTGATCCCGTTAAAGAAAAAACGAGAAAATGTCGAAACGCTTGTAGGAGGAAGTATGATTAGTATCTGGGCACAAAACTATTGGAATAGTCATTTCTCATGGCCGTGAAGGCGTGACGGAAATTTCAGACAAATTCGAGCCATGTCGCCGAGATGTTGTTTCTTGGCCGAAAATCGTGGGTTATACATCACGGAAATAAGGTCTCCGGACAATTTTTTGGAAAAATTTGCCGATTTTTTTTACCACGGGCTCATACGGTAATGCAATGTGTCCAATGATGATTTGGGGGTCAAATAAGTCCATACGGAGGACCTTTTGAGCCCGTTAAAGAAAAAACGAGAAAACGTTGTAACGTTCGTAGGAGGCAGTATGCTTAGTATTTGGGCACAAACCTGTTGGAATGGTCATTTCTCATTGCCGTGAAGGCCTGACGAAAATTCTGGATAAATTCGAGCCGGGTCGCTGAGATGTCGTTTCTTGGCAAAAAAACATGGGTTATACATCAACGAAATTAGGTCTCCGGACAATTTTCTGAGAAATTACCGAAAATTTCACCACGGACTCATACTATAATATGATGGGTCCGAGAAAGATTTGGGGTTCAAATGAGTCCATACGAGGGACTTATGAGCCCGTTAAAAAAAACGAGAAAACGTCGAAAATCTCGTAGGAGGCAGTATGCTTAGTATTTGGGTACAAAACTGTTAGAATAGTCATTTCTCATGACCGTGAATGCGTGACGAAAATTACGAACAAATTCGAGCCGGGTCGCCGAGATGTCGTTTTTTGGCCGAAAAACGTGGGTTATACATCACCGAAAATGAGGTCTCCGGACAATTTTCTGAAAAATTGCCGAAATTTTTACCACGGACTCATACGATAATATGATGGGTCCGAGTAATATTTGGGGGCCAAATGACTCTATACGGGTGACTTTTGAGCCCGTTAATAAAAAGCGAGAAAACGTAAAAACGCTCGTAGGAGGTAGTATGGTTAGTATTTGGGCACAAAACTGTAAGAATAGTCATTACTCATGGTCGTGAAGGCGTGACTGAAATTCCGGACAAACTTAAGCCGGGTCGCCGAGATTTCCCTTTTTACCGAAAAACGTGGGTTACACATCACCGAAATGAGGTCTACGGACAATTTTCAGAAAAATTACCAAAATTTTTACGACAGGCTCATACGATAATATGATGGCTCCGAGGAAGATTTGGGAGTTAAATGAGTCGATACGAGGGACTTTTGTGCCCGTTAAAGAAAAATCAAGAAAACATGGAAACGCTCGTAGGAGGAAGCATGCTTAGTATTTGGGTACAAAACTGTTGGAATACTCATTTCAGGTGGCCGTGAAGGCGTGACGGAAATTTCGGACAAATTCGAGTCATATCGCCAAGATGTCGTTTATTGGCCGAAAAACGTGGGTTATACATCACCGAAATGAGGTGTTCGGACAATTTTAGGAAAAATTGCCGAAATTTTTACTACGAGCTCATACGATAATATGATGGGTTCGAGAAAGATTTGGGGGCCAAATGAGTCCATACTGGAGACTTTTGAGCTCGTTAAAGAAAAATCGAAAAAACGTCGAAAGGCTCGTAGGAGAAAGTATGCTTAGTATTTTAGCAAAAAAACAGTTGGAATAGTCATTTCAGATGGCCGTGAAGGCGTGACGCAACTTCAGGACAAATCTGAGCCGGGTCGCCGAGATGTCAGTTTATGGACGAAAAACGTGGGTTATACATCACCGAAATGAGGTATCCGGACAATTTACGAAAAAATTGCCGAAATTTTTACCACGGGCTCATTCGATAATATAATGGGTTCGAGGAACATTTGGGGGCCAAATGAGTCCATACGGGGGACTTTTGAGCCCGTTAAAGAAAACACGATAAAACGTCGAAACACTCGTAGAAGGCAGTATGCTTTGTATTTGGCACAAAACTATTGGTATACTCATTTCTCATGGCCTTGAAGGCGTGACGAAAATTCCAGACAAATTTGAGTCGGGTCGCCGAGATCTCGTTTCTTGGCCGTAAAACGTGGATTATATATCACCGAAATGAGATTTCGGAAAAATTGCCGAAATTATAACCACGGGCTCATACGATAATATGCTGGTATACGAGGAAGATTTGGGGGGCCAATTGAGTCGATACGGGGGACTTTTGAGCCCGTTAAAGAAAAAATCAAAAGACGTCGAAACGCTCGTAGGTGGCAGTATACTTAGTGTTTGGGCACAAAACTGTTGGAATAGTCATTTCTCATGGTCGTGAAAGCGTGATGAAAATTCAGGATAAATTCGAGTCGGGTCGTCAAGATGGCCAAAAAACGTGAGTTATACATCACCGAAATGAGGACTAAGGACAATTTTTGGAATAATTGCCGAAATTTTTACCACAGACTCATACGATAATATGATGAGTCCATACGGGGAACTTTTAAACTCCTTAAAAAAAAAGAGAAAATGTCGAAACGCTTGTAGGAGGCAGTATGCTTAGTATTTGTGCACAAAACTGTTGAAATAGTCATTTCTCATGATCGTGAATGCGTGATAGAAATTCTGGACAAATTCGAAGCGAGTCGCCGATAGGTCGTTTCTCCACCGAAAAACGTGGGTTATACATCACCGAAATTAGGGCTGTGCAGAAATTTCCGATTCCGATTTTCCGATACGATATACGGTTTTTTTTTCCGAAAATACGGACTTCCGATCCGATTTTTTAAATTCGGAAAACCGGACCGGATATCCGGTTTTAAAATTCGGAAACAGGATCGGAATCGGAATGCCGAATTTAAAAACCGGATATCCGAATTTCCGAATTATATGTAAAATTGGGTTTTTAGATTCGGAAATGGGAACGGATATCCGGTTTTTAAATTCGGATATCCGGTTTTTAAATTCGGAAAATCGGATATTGAGCCAAAATAATTGGATTTTAATTAAAAAATTGACATTAAAATCACGCAATATTAAGCTCCAAACCGGATTCGGATATCCGCTTTTCCGATCCGATTTTTTCGGATATCCGGAAATTCGGAAATCCGGATTATTCGGATCGGAATCGGAATAAAAAATAGATTTCCGAAAATTCGAACCGGAATTTTTCCGGTATCCGGTTTTGAACAGCCCTAACCGAAATGAGGTCTCCGGACAATTTTCGGAACATTGCCGAAATTTTTACCATGGGCTCATTCGATAATATGATGGGTCCGAGGAAGATTTTGGGGCCAAGTGAGTCGATACGGGTGAATTTTGAGCCCGTTAAATAAAAAACGAGAAAACGTCGAAACGCTCGTATGAGGCAATATGCTTAGTATTTGGGTACAAAACTGTTAGAATTGTCATTTCTCATGGTCGTGAAGGCGTGACGGAAATTCCGGACAAAAACGAGCCGGGTCGTCGAGATGTCGTTTCTTGGCCGAAAAACGTGGATTATACATCGCCGAAATAAGGTTTCTGAACAATTTTCAGAAAAATTGCCGAAATTTTTACCACGGGTTCATACGATAATATGCTGGGTCCGAGAAAAATTTGAGGGCCAAATGAGTCGATACAGGGGACTTTTGAGCTCGTTAAAGCAAACATCAGAAGACGTTGAAACGCTCGTAGGAGGCAGTATACTTAGTGTTTGGGCACAAAAACTGTTGAAATAGTCATTTCTCAAGGCCGTGAAGGCGTGACGGAAATTCAGGACAAATTCGAGCCGGGTCGCCGAGATGGCCAAAAAACGTGAGTTATACATCACCGAAATGAGATCTAAGGACAATTTTCAGAATAATTGCCGAAATTTTTACCACGGGCTCATATTATAAAATGATGGGTCCGAGAAAAATTTGGGGGCCAAATGAGTCGATACGGTGGACTTTTGAACCCGTTAAAGAAAACGTCGAAACGCTCGTAGGAGAAAGTATGCTTTGTATTTGGGCACAAAACTGTTGGAATACTCATTTCAGATGGCCGTGAAGGCGTGACGAAAATTCTGGACAAATTCGAGCTGGGTCGTCGAGATGTCATTTTTTTGCCGAAAAACGTGGGTTATACATCATCGAAATGAGGTCTCCGGATAATTTTCTTAAAAATTGCCCAAATTTTTACCATGGGCTCATACGATAATATGATGGGCCCAAAGAAGATTCGGGGGGCAAATGAGTCCATACGGGGGACTTTTGAGCCCGTTAAAGAAAAAATAAGAAAACGTCGAAACGCTCGTAGGAGGCAGTATGCTTAGTATTTGGACACAAAACTGTTGGAATAGTCATTTCTAATGGCCGTGAAGGCGTGATTGAAATTCCGTAAAAATTCGAGTCGGATCGTGGAGATGTCGTTTTTAGCTGAAAAACGTGGGTTATACATCACCGAAATGAGTTCTCCGTACAATTTTCGAAAAAATTGTTGAAATTTTTACCACGGGCTCATACGATAATATGATGGGTCCGAGGAAGATTAGGGGGTCAAATGAATCTATACGAAAGACTTTTGAGCCCGTTAACAAAAAAAAGGGAAAACGTAAAAACGCTCGTAGGAGGCAGTATGCTTAGTGTTTGGGCACAAAACTGTTAGAATAGTCATTTCTCATGACCGTGAAGGCGTGACGGAAATTCCGGAAAAATTTGAGTCGAGTCGCCGAGATGTCGTTTCTTGGCCGAAAAACGTGGATTATACATCACCGAAATAAAGTCTCCGGACAATTTTCTGAAAAATTGCCGAAATTTTTACCACGGGCTCATTCAATAATATGATGCGTCTGAGAATGATTTTGGGGCCAAATGAGTCCATACGGGGAATTTTGGAGCCCGTTAAATAAAAAACGAGAAAACGTCGAAACGCTCGTAGAAGGCAGTATGCTTAGTATGTGGGCACAAAACTATTGGAATTGTCATTATTCATGGCCGTGAAGGCGTGACGGAAATTCCGGACAAATTCGAGTCGGGTCGCCGAGATGTCGTTTTTTGGCCGAAAAACGTGGGTTATACATCACTGAAATGAGGACTCCGTACAATTTTCGAAAAAATTGCCGAAATTTTTACCACCGACTCATATGATAATATGATGCGTCCGAGGAAGATTTGGGGTTCAAATGAGTCCATACGGGGGACTTATGAGCCCGTTAAAGAAAAAACGAGAACACGTCGAAACGCTCGTAGGAGGCAGTATGCTTAGTATTTGAACACAAAACTGTTGGAATAGTTATTTCTCATGGCCGTGAAGGCGTGACGAAGATTACGGACAAATTCGAGACGGGTCGTCGAGATGTCGTTTCTTGGCCGAAAAACGTGGGTTATACATCACCGAAATGAGGTCTCTGGACAATTTTCGGAAAAATTGACGATATTTTTACTACGGGCTCATAAGATAATATGATGCGTCCGAGAAAGATTTGGGGGTCAAATGAGTACATACGGGGGACTTTTGAGCCCGTTAAAAAAAACGAGAAAACGTCGAAACGCTCGTAGGAGGCATTATGCTTAGTATTTGGACACAAAACTGTTAGAATTGTCATTTCAGATGGCCGTGAAGATGTAACGAAAATCACAAACAAATTCGAATCTGGTCGCCGAGATGTTGTTTTTTGGCCGATTAACGTGGGTTATAATTCAGCGAAATGAGGTCTCCGTACAATTTTCGGAAAAATTGCCGAAATTTTTACCACGGGCTCATACGATAATATGATGGGTGCAAGGAGGATTAGGGGTCAAATGAGTCTATACGAAGGACTTTTGAGCCCGTTAACAAAAAAAGAGAAAACGTAGAAACGCTCGTAGGAGGCAGTATGCTTAGTATTTGGGTACAAAACTGTTAGAATAGTCATTTCTCATGACCGTGAAGGCGTGACGGAAATTCCGGACAAATTTGAGTCGGGTCGCCGAGATGTCTTTTTTGGCCGAAAAACGTGAATTATACATCACCGAAATGAGGTCTCCGGACAATTTTCTGAAAAATTGCCGAAATTTTTACCACAGGCTCATTCAATAATATGATGCGTCTGAGAATTATTTGGGGGCCAAATGAGTCCATACGGGAGACTTTGGAGCCCGTTAAAGAAAAAACGAGAAAACGCTGAAACGCTCGTACGAGGCAGTGTGCTTAGTATGTGGGCACAAAACTGTTGGAATTGTCATTATTCATGGACGTGAAGGCGTGACGGAAATTCCGAACAAATTCGAGTCGGGTCGCCGGGATGTCGTTTTTTGGCCGAAAAACGTTGGTTATACATCAACGAAATGAGGACTCCCGACAATTCTCGGAAAAATTGTCTAAATTTTTACCACGGGCTCATACGATAATATGATGCGTTCGAGAAAGATTTGGGGGCCAAATGAGTCGATACGGGGGACTTTTGACCCCGTTAAAGAAAAAAAAAGAGAAAACGTCGAAACGCTCGTAGATGGCAGTATGTTTCGTATTTGAACACAAAACTTTTGGAATAGTCATTTCTCATGGCCGTGAAGGCGTGACGGAGGTTCCAGACAAATTCGAAATGGGTATTCGAGATGTCGTTTCTTGGCCGAAATAATTGCCTTCAATAATCTCCTTTTGTTCATTCATAATTAATAATCCAGCCTTTTGATTGTTCTTACCTTCGTACTCCCTCCGTAAAACAATAGTTACAACAATTGTATTAACACACTCTCCAATGTAAAATAAAGTAATTGTGGGTTAATTAAGATATTAGTATATTGGTCCAAAAAAAAGTACAAAGTAGTACAATTGTAGGTTAGTAGCCTTAGTAGGTAAAAAATTAGTGTAGTGATCCCAAAAAATAAGGTAATTAATTCCGTAATTGTAGGTTAGGCATAATATTTGTATTTAAAGATTTAACAAATAAGAAATGTAAGAAAACTGTTGCAAATTTTTTATACATCCAAAATTAGAAGCTTCATACGTAACAAAATAGGAGCCAATTGATATTTCGTTTTAATCGTAATTTGTTACTTAAAAAAAATAGGAGCTCATTGATATTTCGTTGGATTCAACTCAATTTGTAATTTTTTTATGATCTAGTGTTTATAATTTTCACATATGCACAATTAGAGATTAAACTTTAAAGTTCTATCACATCAGRCRTGTAAAGTACAATTGTTGCAATAATCTTGTTACRGAGGGAGTACAAAATTTCCTAGAGTGAACTAAAATCATATTTTAAGGGGTTGTTTTAAGGGTAAATAAGGTTGTTATTAGACGGTTTAGTACCAATATTATTAGACAGTTTAGTCCCAATTTCCTAGATTTGACAAATCGTTGCGTTTATTTTGATACGAAGGAAGTATTTGCAATTGGCCAAAAGGTTGGAGTACAACATAATTTCGAAAAAAAAAGTTCATCCCTAAATCCCAGCAGTAAGTTGCTCATTAGTTCCACCTACAGTAGCTAAAGCCTAAAGGCAACAAAAATAGATTACCAACTTCAAATTGTAAGAGAACAATGCACATCCTGGTTAAAGTGCTTATGAAAAATTCAGTACATCCTGGATACTGTTAACCTGGAGTCCAAAACAAACCATAGAAACCAGGAGGCAGTGGTGCTAAGTTCTGACCAAACAATACATGGGTTCTATCAGAGCGGGAAAAAAAAATCATGACAACTTTGAAAAGTATCCACGGACCAAATTCAATTCGGCAATGCCACACTATAGTTTCTCAAAAATCCCAAAACACAAAAGCAAACTCAGGTCTARATAAAGTTTTAAATATTTTGGCTCATCGCACCTAAGATAGGTTGTCATTCAGTGACAAAGAAGCAAGCTGATCAGCAGGGTTGCTCGGTGGTTGCTGCTGCTGCTGAGCAACATTCCTCAAGACATCCATTGCCTCAGAGACCTTGGACTTCAGAGCCTCTGGGGATTCCAACAAATGCAAGACTTCAGTCTGRTCCATCTCTAGCAGCATCCCGGTCACTTTAGCTGCCATTTCTGGCTCCAGCTGCTCCACCAATGGATAGAGGTTCTCTCCCAAAATCTAATATTACACCAAATCAAAAGATTAATGAGAAACACTGCCCTATATAAAGTGTTCAACTATTGGTGGTCAAATCTTGTCAGTCAATGYCAGAACAAATTTGCTTAAAAGTCAACATTTTGCAATTAATACGTAGTAAAGGAAGTTTTATTTCAAAAAAATTTATAGTTAATCAATCATTCATCTAGAGAGTTWAAGATGACTTACAAGCCTCTGTTGGTCAGGATTAGCATTAGCGAGCAAGGTAGCCAATGTGCCAACAGAAGATGGAGCGAGTGCAGCATCCCGCATTGGCATGCCACCCATATCATATTGGACACCAGGATGCACTCCTCCAGCAACACCAGGAATAGGAGAATCAGGTAATGCACGTGCAGGGGGGTAGCGGTAACGTCCCCTAGGCATCATCTACAATGGAAGAAAACAATCATGATCATATATTCATAGATATATCAAAACCTAGTTACTGAAGACTTTTTCCAAAAAGCAGTGTCTAGGTAAAAAAGGATTGAGAATGTGACTTGAAATAAGATAACAAATGCAAGTTTAAGAAAATTCACCACCTGCTGCTGCATCATAGGCATAGGTTGTTGAGGTTGCTGCCCTGGAGCACCACCTCCACGCCTGCCACCTGGGCGTTGTCCCTGCTGCCCTTGCTGTACCATTGGCATAAAAAAATTTGGCACTGGAGCACCCCCTCTCATACCAGGCATGAGTTGGTGCTGATATCCAAACGCAGGCTGACAAAGCAACAAATAAATAAGAAAAGGAATCCRTAGAGAATAGTTACTAACTACTTCATACAATAATCAAAGCAAAAATCTGGACATCAATTGACTGAACTTTAAAAGCGTTGGCAGATCTAGATCTCCCTATTTGTCCACTAYCTTTGTTTCTAGCATTGCATACTACAAACAATGGCCAAAAGAATAAACAAAATGAAAATGCCAGACATATGACCCAGCTGGATGATACATGATAAAGCCAGAAACTCGGGGATTCTATAATTTAGCAAATCCCTCA
>SNQN01000001.1:644065-665709 GCA_008642245.1 Bassia scoparia | reverse complement strand
AGCAGATATACAACTCTATGACTTCCACATCACACCCCCTAATTAATGTAACGCCCGAGCCCCCACTAATACACTATTAATGCACATCACATCTACTACACACTTCCAATACGCCTTTCTTGATTAAGGTAAAAAAAAACTATTACAACTCCGAACACTTCAGCATACCACATTAGAAACAATGCTCGTCCAATTTATTCTCTTTTCCTTAATAATTTCAGTCTAGACAGAAAACTTCCCTAAATATAGCGTCACCCCAACCGCTTCTATGCCGATAACATACACTTTCCACCATACAATTTTAATTCTTTATAAACAAAAAAATTCTCTACCAATTCATAAGTCAAATCGGAAACTCATCAACATCATAATCATCAAACACATACGACCACAACAACCAATCAATCAACAATCACATCAAAACCCCCTACAAACAACAACACCCCACAGTCTCAAAAACATCCAAATCAATCAAGTCATCACTTAATCACACATTCTCGATTAATTTGAATAACAAACTTAACCAAACAACATCAAAATACTGAACCCATCTTGTGGCCTACCATTAAATTGACAATATACCATAACCCTAGTATCGACGATTCAAATCCCTGCAAACCCTAACATGAACCACTGAACCAAGCATGATTGAAGCCAAATCGTACAACTCGCGAATCGTGACGCCTCACTTCCAAATGCACCATAACATACGATATCTCGCTGACGAAATTAACCCGCTCCGCAGCCAGACCCGCCAGGATCCCACCGCCTCCTCCGGACACCCCGGAAACACCACCAGACCTAAGCTTGACACACCATTCTTTCATCCATGAAAAACCTCTAATCTAAAAATTCAAGAAAAAAAAAACATTTTTTTGGAGAGTTCTCAATTTTTCTATTTTTTCGTTTATTTAAGTTTAACCCACTTCCCCTCCCTTCTCATTATTCGGAACGAACAAAATGAACACAACTGCGACAGAACATATATGAAATAAGAAACGCCGTTATCAGATATTACCTCAGCTTTTTTCAAGGAAAAAATTCAAAATTGTTTTTCTTTATTCTTTTTAAGATCATAAATATAAGAAACCGAGATAACAGAAGAAGAGAACCGCCCAGTCGAAGAGTAGATCAAACAAGCAGGTACGCAGATCAGAGAACGCCGCCGAAAACGACGCTGCGACCGTTTCGGCAGGAGAAAAAATACAACTAAGGAGAAGAAAACTCAAGCGTAAGAGATTAAAAGCCTTTTTGAGCAAAGTAGAATTTTGACAGGGTTGTTGGTATCTGAATAAATAGAGGAAGGAGTTTGATGTAACGTTATTAGATTAGGATAAGTAGCCTTATTAAGTTACGCAGGTCAGGTGTTTTCTACGTGGTCTAAATCAGTGGCCAACACAAGACTAATAAGCGAACTTGGTGAATTTTTATTTTATTTATTACTAGGTCATAATTAAGGCGACAGTTTATATTTTCTACAATACTTCCTTGTTATAATTAGTTTCGCCTTTTTATGATAACCACTCCTAAACACAAGTTAGGAGGTAAATGTTTGTTGTCGGGCCTACATATAAAAGTTATTGTAACTTCTACGAAAAAGTTCTATTGTTTTTTTCGATTTCATAATTAATTACACTGATAAAGAAATGTCTGAGAAAAATCAGAATTTCTTGTTCCAAAAAAGAACTATTGCTGATAATCTGAAATTTCATACATAAAGTTGTAAAAGATATATAAATGTTCATGTGATTCGAGAAACATGGGAAAATTTGACAAAAGTTAAATCGTACAATTAATAAAAACAAAAAAAAAAATAAAAAATCTCGAGAATAAATTTAACATTTGGATTCAATTTAAAAATGAAGCCATTAACATTTTTAATTTAGTGGATGGAAATAGAGAAAGTCGGCGACCCCAAATTAAGCTAATTGGTATGTAAAATGCAACTATGCATTTGTGCTTATCGAGTAAACTGTCCCTGCCTTATCTAAGTAAAACTTCAGTCGAAATATAAAATTACACGATAAAATCATCATAGAAAGTTTATGTCAGTTATATGTAGGAAAGAGAAACGATTTGCATGTAAGTGAGTTACTTACTCTTCAAGTCTTGGTGCAATCACATCGTGTTAAAGAATTAAATATTCAAATAGATTGGCATAAAAGCTAGGACTCAATCTAATTTAATATACAAAATAAACCAAAGAATACTTGAATGTATTCAACAAATTCTAAACCTTGACTCAATCCATCGCACAAACAAAATAAAACTAAATAATTCGTCCACCAACAAAAGATTAATGATTGACATAACGTTTGTAAAAAATTCAATAACATACCATCGACACCAAATTTTACCAGAGAAAACAATATTAATGTGCTATCTTAAAGCTTGAAACCACCTAAATTGTATGCCACTGTTACATCGATTGCTTAAGTTGACAACTCTTTAAATTTTTCTAAATACAAAAATGTTTGAGCCTTTCTTATATAATCAATCCAATCAAATATTAGGGACACAACCTTAAATTTACATACGCCAGTTTACGGAAAACTTAAAATCATTTATTAGCTTGCTACCATGTATGGAATTTTGACTAATTACCAACATTGCCCCTATACTTAACAAAAATTGACAACCAGCTAAAATTACCCACTACCTTTTCCATTCAAACAAAATCACCGAAAATAAGTCTCTAAACCCTTAGAGTAGTGTACAATCATTTAGCGCCGACAACCATTAAACACATACTCGCCATAAACAGACCCACACTTCTGAGTAAGTCAACTCACCACCATCATCATTATCACATACACCGACAATCACGGTCTCAACACACCTTGTCTTGTGCGCTTATACAAGCCCTTCTGAAAAGTTAATTGTTCCCTACCGATCATAATCTCACTCCACAGTTCAAACAATTACTTCTGAACCCAAAAATAAAGACCTGATGATACAGTTTCGATAGCACTTCTACACCTTCGAAACTCACATAACATACATATGTCGAACGACACGCTGGAAGAAACAGCGATGATATGTGAGCCGTTGATTTAAGGTGTACGTGGGGTCAGGTGTTTTGCTGACGTGGTCGAAAGTGTCATGGGCCAAACAGGACTTAAGCTGACTTGGGTGTAATTTTATTTTTTATTTTTTTTTTACTAGGGTGCAATTAATTAAGGGGCAGTTTATATTTTTTACAAGTACTTCCTTGGTTTAATTGTTTCKCTTTTTATTACACACTCTAATATAAGTCTAGGGGTAGGTAAATGTTGTTTGTCGGGTTACATATAAAAGTTGTATTTGTAACTTTTTTCCGAAATGTTATTGTATGTTTTTCGATTTCACGATATTTGTTACACTGATAAAGGGGATTGTGTGAGAGGAGGGAGATAGAGAGTTTAATTTTTTTGTTCAAAAAGAAAGTATTGCTAATAATTTAAAATTCTGGATTACTAAATGAAGTCCGTTTTTATTGGAATCAAAGTTCACATTTCGTGTGAACTTCCCATATTACCCTTCAGATTTTCCACCTTTATGCAAGGCGTCCATGCCATTCAAAGTCCACATGTTTTTTACGTGGTGTTGGGTGGTGGTTGTTGGTGGTAGGGTGGTGGTTGTTGGTGGTAGGGTGGTGTCAGGTAGTGGTTTTTGGTGGTAGGGTGCCTTAGGTGGTGGTTGTTGGTGTTGGGTGGTTAGGGAGGGGATTGGAGGAAGGGCGTGTTGGGAAATTCACACGAAAAATGGACTTTGATTCCAGTAAAAGTGGACTTCAAATAGTATTCTCCTTTAAAATTTCATTAAATAAGAAGTGTAGAAAAATATATAAATAACTTCATGTGATTGGAGAAATAGGGAGAAATTATTGACAAAAGTTAAAAGCGTAACAATTAATTAAAAAAATTCGAGGAAAATTTAACATTTGATTATTTAAAAATGAAGCATTACATTTTTTTTTATTAGTGGGATGGAAATTTGAGAAATGTCGGCGAAATTAAGCTGAATTGGTATGCAAGATGCAACTATGCATGTTGTTGCTTTTAGTAAATGTCCCTTTGGCCTTTGATCTAGTAAAACTTCAACGAAATGATAATATTACACGATTAAATATCATGATGCAAATNTAAAGCAGGACAATAATTTTACATAATAAACCAGATATACCTTGAATGGTATTCAAAAATCTAAACGTTGAATGATCGAAACAAAATAAACTAAATATGTCCCAACAAAAGATTAATGATGACATAACGTTTGTAAAAATTAATAGCATAACGAACCAAATTTTACAGAAAACTAATATTAATGGTGTATCTAAAGTTGAATACTAAATTGTATGATGTGTAATGATTGTAAGGTTTGACAACTTTTAAAGTTTTTTTAAAATAAAAATGTTTGAAGTTTTGTATATATCAATCTCACATCAAATATGTAGGGATCGCAACTTAAATTTACATACGCATGTTACGTGAAAACTTAAAATCATTTATTAGCTTGCACCGATTGTAGGGAATTTTGAGCTAATTTACAACATTGCCCCAACTTAACAAAAATGACAACCAGCTTAAAATGTTACCATACCTTTTCCCATTCAAACAAAATCACGAAAATGAGGTCTCTAAACCCTTAAGGTGTGTGAGAGACTTTAGGCAAAATTGAAGCTATCGCCAAAACGACAATTCTGGGTGTTAAAAACGTGGATTATACAACACGAAAATGAGGTCTCCAGACCGTTTTTTGGTGAAAGTGTTGAAAAGTTAGTGGTTGGTTCCTACGATCATATAATGATGCCACGCAAAATTTGAACCAAAAGTAAGAGATATGATGAGGTTTCGAAGGACTTTTCCTTCGAACTCACATAGATACATATGTCGAAACACGTGTGGAAGACGCGAAACTTGACATTTGTGACTGGAACTTGACGATGGGTCATCCCTTGTAAGTTATATAACCCTTGAGATCAAACGTGAGACAAATTTTGGGCAAAACTGAAACGAACGTCGAAATGACCCAAAATCGAAGTGTAGTCCACGTCTTTTGGCCTTCCGGGCCCAATTGGCAAAAGACCCCAAACTTTGGTGAGGTCCATGGGTCATGCGGGGGTATAAGTTCAAAATATCCTATCGGGTTGGAATGARGTGCAAAAGACCCAATTTTGAAGCAAGTAACTTGATAAGAAAATTTTAAAAAATTAAACACCTGTTAAGTAACTTGACAAAAATGATACAGAGTACAGAGTACAATTCTTAAACTTTTTGTACTCCCTCCCTTTCMTTTTATTTGTCATGTTTCCTTAAATGGAATTTTTAAGAGTATACACAATAAGGTTCTCATCCCCGTCCTCTCTTTGGCCCCATGAGGATCCTTTTTGGACAACTCACAACAATAAGGATCCTTCTCCATAGATAGAGGATTTCACTTACATCCTCTTCCATCCTTTAATGAAGATCCTCCTTTTAAACGAACTGGATCCTCTTCTATCCCCTAACGGGGCCAAAAAAAAAGACGAGAATGAGGACCTTACTGTGTATACTCTAAATGTTTGTTTTGTTTCGAATTTTTCCATTTTTAACTTCAACTTTATTCATTTTCTCTATAGATAAATGAAGTATATTTATTATTTTTTCATGCATCATATTAAATAAAAGCTTAATCACTATCTAGATTACTTCCCAAAATTAACTTTTCAACACACATTTATTACCTTTTCCAATTATATTATACAAGGTAAGAAATTACGCAAAGTCGCAAATGCGTGCATAGCCTTTTAGAATGGTCAAATTTTTATTTTTTGTGTTTTTAAGATTTTTTGTTTAAATGAGATAAATATGGTTTTTTTAGTTTTTTAAACTAACATTTTTTAAGATAGAAGAAATAACTTTTTATATTTTTCCGTTATTCTATTTACGGAGTACATAAGATTTTTTCTCATTTTTCTATTTTCAGGTTTTTGGATAAGTATATTTTTTTCCCATTTTTTATTGACGGGAATTTAAAAGATTCTCACTATTAATGAATAGTTCTCACTATTTATTATGGCATGAATTTAGTGGAACGGAGGGAGTAGATATCTGACGATTATTGATATAAGTTGTTATAGATACCTGGTGGTTATTGATATACCAATATATTGATTTGACATATTTTTCTTAAAGTATGTAAATATTTTATTTTTTTTATTAAGTAATTTATAATTTATTTGAGAGCAAAAAGGTACTACAAAAGTTAGACCAAATTAATGTGTTTGCTTTTTATATAAAAAAATAACATAGATAACAAGACAAACAAAAGGGAACGTAGAGAGTACAAACTCACTTACGGGTGAAATCTAATAGGAATGTATTCCGCAAATAAAGAAATATCTCACAAATACAAACACACCGTATAAAAATAATATCTATAATAAATTTGAATTTTGAATAAATTAATATACTTAAGAGTAAATAATAATTTTAAAAAAAGATTATATATAACTCCAATAAAACAAAAAAAAAAAAATGACAAACTTCAATGAATAATTATATATATACCTATCTATATCCATTTTTTAAATTATATTTTATGAAATATTGATAGTACAAGACTACTTTGTGTTATCACATAACGATTAAATCACTACTATAAAAGTTCAAACATATTACGAGTAGGTCTAATTAGATGTTCAAACTTCAAACACATCACGTGCAAAAAAACTAGTCATCTTAATAGCTCAATGATTATAATTTATGTACTATTTTTATTTGTTTTGGAAAATACTATATGTAGCATTTTTTAAATAAAAAAAAAATCAATTTTGCTCATCCATCAAGATCACAATGTATCAATTTGACCTAAACACTTTCGAAATCATGTTGTAAATATAATATATACTTAATATATTAAAACTCTCCACCAACACACACAAGTGACACATGACATGACTGACATTCCTCTAAATTCTCCCTCATTGCTTTCTCACATCAACTTGCCAAGTGTCATTTTCTCTCCTGATAATTCCCTTTTTATTTCATTCTCACACCAACTTTTAAGTTGTTGAGTAACCTCCTTCATCTTTTCATTTCCCCTGATTACAATTTCTCACTCATTAATCATCTCACTTAATTTTTATTTTATTTTAAGCCATCTTTTCCTTTTTCCTATACAAAACTCTCAATTGAAGATGCATTACAGAAATTCAACTTAAAAGACTTTTTTTAGAAAAAGTGAAAAAAAAATATATACCCATTCATGTTCAAATATATACACATTTACTGTCTTCCCATCTTCTCATTTGTTTTTCCCTTCTTATTTCCCACGCTTGGTCATTTTTACTTTATATTTCATTCAACGCAATTCTTTTAAAATTATATAAAACATAAAAGTTGAGCTAAAAATATGGTCCGTGCTTAACATAATATGGAGTGCTCCTTACTAATTTTTTTTATGAATTACAACAATCATCAAATAGGATTTTCACAATGAAAGAAGTATTTAGATCAACGATTACAATGTAATATATCACGCACGCATCACACGTATATATTTTAAGTGAAAATGATACTTCGTATTATAAAATAGTGATGTTAAAATTACACATTAACACATACAGGTGTTAATGAGCTGAGCCGAGCCAAGTTTAGGATATTTTGAACTTGACTCGTGACGATTATCCCCGAGCACAAACTGAGCCTCAAGTTTTTTCGAGCTCTGAAAATCAAGTTCAAAATACATTAAAGCTCTATTAGAGTTTGAAAACTATAACAATATAACAACTTTTTAAAACATATAATAGTTGAGAGTTATGATTTTTTTTGTTAGACTTATTAATAATATACTGCTAATTTTATATTCAATAAACAAATGAAAAGATATAAAAAATATTTTGAGCCTATTTGCGAAGTCGAGCATAAATAAGACTCGATTGGTGAAAATTTGGAGCCGAGCTCAAGGAGACTCGACTCATTTATTTCATTGATCAATTTACCCATTTACAAATTACAATGTCTATTTTCCCCTAACAGTCAGCAATGCTTGCAAAGTCAAAAGTTTCTTAGTATTATTAATCACCAATTGAATTGGTAATTTCASTAATTTGGCATAAACTGATAAACCAAGCAAACCAAATCAAAGCATCGATTGTCATTATCAATTCCAACCATCTCTCGTTTCATCTCATAAAAATGCTTATCCAGTCATTATGCCTGAGAAAGTTGTGTGCTGTCCATACRCACACCATGACCACTGCAGCAATGGCTGCTGCAATCTCACTTTCTCACTCCTCTTCTCTCTTTGCCAAACCCTCACTTTTCTTGGGTAGCAGAACTCGTGTTGCAGCTTTCACTTTCTCAACTGCTTCTGCTGCGTCTTCTCACAATCTTCACACCAAGAAATGGCGGCAACCTGTTGCTTCTTCTGCCGTTGAGCTTGGTGGCGTTAAGATTGCCAAAGAAGGTTACTTTTTTACTTGATAGTTGATACCCACTTCCCAAGATTGCTTCTTTTTGGTTGTAATRTGTGTTTTTTGGGGTGTTTTTGTTGAATTATGTGGCGGGTTGTTGTTGAAATTTGGATTAGTTTGTGATTTTTGATTGGTGAAGTGGTGATTAGAGTTTAAATTGGYTTGTGATTAATGAATTGGTCTTATAATTTCATGACCTGGGTTTAGTTTGGTTTGGTTTGATTTGACAATTAATGTTTGAATTGGTTTGTGATGCAATGACACGGGCTAAAATGTTGGTGAATTGTTGATAGAATTTCCCACAGTGCAATTGAGCACTGTAACTTTTGTAGGATTGGTTTTAGAGAAATGATACTTGAAAACAAGCATGAGTATTAACCAACTTGAGAAAGTTAATTTTCTGTCCTGGAGATGTTAAAAACAATGAACATTAATTGTAACTACATACAGAAGAAGGAAACTGCTTCCATCTCATATGATTAAGTTTCCTCTTTTATTAACTCTGCCTTTCTTGCTCACTCTCTTTTTTTTGATGGGATACAAGATGTGGTGCGTGATGAATCCCAAAACAATGTCCTGATGCAATCTTCACTAAGATTGGATGCACAATACATAAACGGGACCAACCCGCTTGGCATTTTGGAAGAATGCAATTCATTGAGTATTTTTGATTGCGACCTATTCCCACAAATTTGAAAAATTCGATGATCTTTGCCAATTGTTTCTGTGAAACGGTATGCTTTGACTGTATTTCTCATTGCCCTTCCTCCCACCCCACCCACACACACACTCACAATCCACTAAGTTAGGATTGATAAGTTTTGTAATCAAGCTTTGTCAAATTGTTAGTGGAAGCTATGTTGGCAAGAGGCGTACCACACATATATTGAATTATTGATATTGGATCTTTCAAAAGATTACATACAAACCTTTCCGTTCTATACTTTTCCTAATCATAAGAAATTAACTGTGTTAAACAAGACTTTTAACATCTAGAAAGAATGCTAATGCTTATTGTGGTGATCATCAGAAGTGTTGGTTTTAGTAGTTAATCTGCGAACATCAATTTAATCTCGTCTATAGTTTTCAGCACACAGCATGCATCTTTTAATGTCATAATTGATCTTGCAGAATTTTTGATGATGTCTTGGTTCCTGCTGATCATGTAAGCAGGAGCTATAACGATACATATTACGTGACCCAAACTGTTTTGAGTGTCATACAGTGCTCATCAGCGAATTGCTGAGAAGCGACACATTCATTTCCTTGTAACCGGAGATGTTTATCGTAGAGACTCTATTGACTCTACCACTATCCTGTGTTTCATCAGTCCTTATTTTCATCTAGAGTTATATTTTCCATTGCTAAAGAATTACTTCACCATTTTTTGATACATTTGGTTACAGATGGAAGGTGTGTGATTTACCCTGATGACTGGGTCATTGTCTAGATGCTACAACTTATACAGCTCAGGATCTGAAGACATGTTTAAAGGGGTTGGCACGCCACTTTGGTACATATATCTATTATTTTATCATGAACGTTAAAATGATCTAGTTATCACGCATGACTGGAATAGTGCACAAATAACTAAATAAGTTTAGAGGATACTAAGGAGTGAAACCAATGCTAGACACAATCAGCGTGATGAAAAAAAGAGCCTCCGATTATGTTCTTGTGCTATTTGGACTTTAGGGCATCATTTGTTCACTTTTTCTGTTTGAGTTCTATTTGAGAAAAGAGCGATAAGTAATAGTTGGAATGTCATGTATGCTACAGTGTATGCTTTACGCATCCCTTTGTCTGAAGCAGCACCACAATAGGTGGACACTCCTTGTTAGTACCACGTACTACATTGCATATTATCTTAACTTGCCAGTCCATTTAACAAGCTGCAAAATAGATTCCTTTTCTACGGAGTGTTTTCACCCCCGAGTTTCCTTAGAATCTTTCCGTGTCTCATAGACTCAGGAGCAGCTCTTTTAGCCGTTCAGTCTATATATTATATTTGACTTTTTGTTCCTTGGACACTAACATTCTTACTCAGCCTATTGACTTTTAGTGTCAGTACATTGTCTTAATGTATCATTAATAATTGGAGCCTCCAAGTTTTTATTGAAACTTCAGCATACTTTTCCATGTTTATGTGCCATTGACCATTATTCACTATTTATCACTTACAATCTGATGAGCTGATATAAATCTGGTAGGTTATTTAGATCTGATCTAATGCTGAGCTTAGATCTTAAAAGCCTCCTTATAATGTACAATTTCTTCTATCTTCAATTTCTCTCCCTTTTCACCTTCAACTATAAGAAGATCTGCACTACAAAAAACTCGGAAAAATACTGTTTCTGTATGGTTGCATTTACAACTCATTCTTCTTTAGTTGCATCCTAACTTGCAACAAATTTAGAAGAGGAAAGAGGTAGAGAGAAGGCATAAATAGTCCGCATGTGATAGGAGAGAGATAGAGAGAATATATTGTTCAAAATGGAAAGGAAGCAAGTAATTTGAAACTAAAGGATGCAAGTAATAAGAACRGAGGAAGTATTAATTTATGAGTGTTTTCCATTTGAAACACAAATAATCAATCWAAGCCTTAATCCCATATTTGGCTATGCTCTGCAATTTTGAAACACAAATAATAATAAAAATAATACTTGTAATTTTTGTTTAGTTATGCTCTGCAATTTTGCTTGTGTTGCTATTTGGATCCCTGAGATCCCATGTTTTATTTTCAGGTGCTGTAGAGATGCGGTGGGTTGATACTTATTTTCCTTTCACCAGTCCATCATTTGAACTCGAAATATTCTTCCAGGTACAGATGATTGTCTTGTTCGTATATCTCTGATTATGAATATGCCTTAGGATTTCTCGCTGTTTATCTTGTTCAGAAACACTTCAATAGATAATGGTTTGTTATGCATTCGCCTGCATAGTTAGTATTCTTGCTGACAATTTATTGTGAGTTTTTAATGAAGAGAGGAGTTCTTAACAATGTAATGTCAAATTGTATAATACTCTGATGAAATAGAAGCTGACAATTGTTCTCGAAGTGAAAATTGTGTATCTAAACTAATTACTATAATTTTTAGCCTTTTAAAATTTAAACCGTGTTTTTTTCTTCTTCTTCTTATCGAATGCCTTGTTTATTAGGAGCTAATCATGTGTTGAATACTTCATGAGCTATGTTTCTAAGGAGTTCCTTAGAAAGCAACATTTGTATCACATATTCACAATTGTCATAAATAACCTCTGACAATAATGTTTGTGTAAGTTTTCAATCTAAAGACCAAATACTGATTAAGTTATAATTATTTAAAAGAATACATGAATATGTGTCTAATTATTAAGGAAAGTTGTACAATTGTTGAAAACTTTTTGTTACACCTTACACCCAAAAAAGGAAACTGTTGAAAGCTTTTCTTTACGAAGGGAGTAGCAAACTAATTCTGACTTGATATCTATAACCTCATACAAGCAAAATCTTCAAATATTATTGATAATGAGAAGATTAATCTATTTAAAAGAAGATCAATTGCTAAAGCGGTACTTAACATTGACATACTTGAAGCAAGTGAACGAAGCTAGTAGCCATGTTCTAGAGAAAAAGTTATATTATTGTATGTTGATTACTTGTCTGACTAGTGGCTTTCTTCTGTGATAAATTGACGGGCTCTTTGTAATTGAAATGCATCTAACATGAATTAGTTGCTTTGATTCTTTTTGACAGGAAAAGTGGTTGGAAGTGTTGGGCTGTGGGGTAATGGARCGGGAGATATTAAAGAGAAGTGATAGACCAGATAACTATGCTTGGGCTTTTGGATTAGGATTGGAGAGACTAGCAATGGTCTTATTTGACATACCTGACATTCGACTTTTCTGGTCAAATGATGAGCGGTTTACTTCACAGGTCTGATCATGTTTCACCTAATACCAAGTGAAGTGAATAATAATTCTCTCTTGTGAATTTTACTGCCAATGTTATAACTTTATCTGTTGTTCACTTTATGTTTTGGTTGCCTGACTACTTTCAATTTTACAGTTCAAGAAAGGTCAGCTCGGTGTTAAGTTTAAGCCATTTTCAAAGGTAATGCAACCATTTAAAGCATAAACAGTGAATTAGAAAGTTGAATCAACTAAAGAGATTAGAAAGTTGAATCAATGTTTAACAAGGAGATGATATGTCATTTGCTAAGTAGTTTGAAAGGCATTTAAATTAACATTTAGAAGGCAAAAACCTTTTGGGATTCTTAAAAAAATCTTTCAAGAAAAAAGCTTTAAAGCACATTATCCTATAGAGCTGTCTTTGATGATACAAAAATACTTTAAACATGAATTGTCACCAACAAAGTGTTTTCGGTAATCTTGAATACTCTGCCCCTAGAGTTACTTCACTTTGTTGTCCAGAAGGTTTTGGTGGTTATTGWTTTTTAATCTTGGTATTTTTCCCCTTGTTGCTAAAATTGCCTTTGACTTGTGTATCTGCAGTTCCCTCCTTGCTACAAAGACATGAGCTTTTGGATTAATGAGTCATTTACAGAGAACAATTTATGAAGTGTTCGAGACATTGCAGGAGACTTCGTGGACAGAGGTATACATCCATCTTCCATTTCCCAGAAGTGTTTTTCATTGTTTACTGTTTTTTGTGGATAGATATATTGGCTAAGTTACTCCTTATGCTGTGCAGCTTTCATTGAGCTCTTGATGTGTTGGTGTGTTTACCGTTTGCAACTGATGTAATCTTGTAATCATATTTGCTTTTCAGGGTGCAACTTTTGATAATTTATCAACATCAAAAAGGAATGACTTAAGTCCATGCTACGATTGCTATCGATCCTGGAGCGTTCTCTTACAGATGAAGAAAAAAGTGGATTGCAGGTAATGTTCCATCTGGTTTTGGACTTGAGAACGCTTTTCAGTTGATAAATTGTTTGTTCTTGTTGTATGCATGTGCATCTTTCTGTCTGAATAAAAAAAAAATTAGAAGTCTCGTTTACCACAGTTGGAAAAGTTACCGACTCAAATGCTCAATACAAGCGATGTATGTTTGAATGTTTAAGATTGGTATAGAGTTTCCGTTTTCGAATGGGTTGGTTAGAAGATGACTTCACAGATTTACATAAGTTTGAGAATATTTAACTATAACTAAATAAGCTAAACTAGATCGAACATTCATTTCTTCAACTGATGTTTATGTATATAGGTTAGAGGTTAAATAATGTAAATCAATATTACGGTCAAATAAAGTGGGACATACAAGTCAGCGATTTCATGCTAAAGATTCTGGACATTGCAACTTAATAGTTACATGGGTTTAATGAATTAGATTGTTTTAAGTATAGGGGGCTGGGTTTGGTGGCAAGTTATCTGACATCTTTGCAGGTTTAATCATTGCAATTAATCTAAGTGTTGCTTGAGGACATATTTTAAATGCTGCACAGTTCAAACTATGGGTAAGAAATTTAGATGACGCTATGCAAAAATCACCTTAAAGAGTGAACAACATCCTTGTCCATGATCTGCTTATTCGATGAAAGAACACTTAATTGTTTTTATTTATATATTTAAATTATATGTTTATGTATGTAAGGATAACATTCAGGCATACATTAGAAATGATAACTTCATAAAATATATATAATCATGGCATAAATTATAAAGACAAAAAGGGAATGTCACCATATACTAAAGGAGAACTAAAGAGTAAATACTACTTTTGTCATCAGGATATCATATGAAGCTGTATGTACAAAATCATGAAAGCTGGAAACTCTGATAATGATGCTTTTGCTTTCACTTGCTATCAGTGCTCTCATGTTTTGTCTATGCAGTCGAAAGTGAGAGAGGTGGTGGAGGAAAATTGAAGTTGTTTTAAGATAGTTTTGCTCCAAGTCTCCAAACGTTTGCTTGCTGCTTCTTCCTGTAATTTCTTATCTTGCTATATCTATACGAACTATTTTTTTATCTTTGAGAGTCATTGATAGTTTCGGCTGATCATTTTTACTAATTGCACACATTCTTGAGAACCCTTAGAAAGGCTCTATTTGAAGAGCAGATAATGTTGTATCAGTATTTACATGAGAACTTTTTTAATTGCTGGAAAGCAGCAACCTATTTGTGGTAGTCTGCTTTTTTGAATAATGATATCATGCATTAATGTTTGGATTTGCTTGCTTCTTTTTGTTTGTTTTGGGTCTTAGGATGCATAAAATGAGTGGTTTTCGTGATTTAGTTTCTTCCCAGCTGCTTGCCAACCCTTAACTCAGTCTCAAATATAAATAATTGCAACATTGGAGTGGAGATGATAATTGGCTTTTTAAGAAGTGCAGTAGTGCACATTCTTAAAACGTCTGTGTGTATGCGTATGATATACTGTTAAATATAGATATGCTAACAACCAAATGTGTGTTCTCATAGTCTCATGTTGTTACTAAGTTCTTGTCTATATTATGCATATTCTTTAGAAAATAAAGAGTTTGAGAATGTAAGCTTCATACTACTAGTTAACCATGGCAAATTTTACTCTTGAAGGTGATAACTCTCAGCTCATTTATCAATGCACTTAAGTCTAAATATGATGAACGCTTTTCAACAACATTATGTGCTATTTCCTTTAATTTTTGCTCTGGTTTCCTCTTCTCTGCTTCTGTTCCTGCCATTATTCTCTCAAAGCCTTCTCTATAGACTCTTGATTCACCATTCTCCAGTGAGGGCGTTCTAGTCCACTTCTTAGCTCCAAAGGGAGCCCATCTTTAATATCCTAGTACCAAATATTTCATTGGTAGAAACTGCTCGGCGAAAATAGCATGTAACCATTGGCACACGCGCCTGAGATCCCTCTAGTGTTGAGTTCCACCCGCAAGAGTCACAAGGCTCCTATGGCATTCATGTTCAAGATTAAAATCTGTGGAGCCAACCCACTCTTATTATTAGCCTTCCCTTCCATCATCCGTTGTTCAAATCCTGTTGGCAACCATTCTTCACTCCTTTTGTTGTCGTCATTCCTTATGACCCAGATGAATTCTTGTCCTGAGGCTTCTAGAGCCATTGCAATCTCTTGCAGCTGGGGAGCTATGAAGCTCACTGTGCTTCCGAAACAGATGTAAATTACTGAAACAGGCTTCTTTGAGTTTAGCCATTTCAAGCACTCATGTTCATCTATTGAAGCTGTTTTGCCTCTCTGAATTTTATCAGCCATGCTTTTGTTGCTCAGTGAAACAGGACCTATGTTCCAAGCTCTCCTTCCCAGTTCTTTGCTGAAAAAATGAGCATAATCAGGTTCCAACTCATAAAAGCTGTTAACAATCACCCCAAAACTCTCAATCTCTGTCTCCTTTCCCTGTGCCACCCTCCTTTTGTATTCTGTTTCTTCATCATTTAGTAATTCCTGYGAGATCTGYAATCTTGTCATGTCTATCTTATGAGGGAGGAAAGGAAGAACAAATGGCTCCTTGTCAGACGAGACTTTCTTAWAGGGCTCATGTACCCTAATAACTTCTTGAGCACAAAGGGAAAAGTAGCCAATTCCATGGAAGACTATTCGTGGGATATTGAACTTGGCTGCAGATGCTGATGTCCATGGGAGAAACATGTCAGCAACAAGGCAGCTGGGCCGGATCTTCTCCAAGTATTGCTCGAGCTGCTTGCTTAGCATCTCTACAGCTCTGAAGAACTTTGGGACCAGCTGAGGCCCTAACCCTTGCTCTAGGTTCTCGAATCCTTGAGGTAAGCCTACTTCTTGTGCCGGGAAGCTGAATACCTCAATGTTAACGATTGGGGCTCCTGTTTTGTCATCACTTCTAGTGGACTTGAAGGTGGCAGCATTGAGAGGGGTGGTGATTATGGTTGCTTTTACACCATCACGAGCTGCAAAGAGCCTCGCTATGTCAAGGGTTGGGATCATATGGCCATGTGCCATTAATGGGAAAAAAACTACATGAAGCTCTTGAGGTTTAGCAGTCATATTGGTTTTTGACTAGTGTTTAGTCTTGGAAGTTAAAATGCCAATAGGTACATATAATGAATATGAGCTTGAGTTTGCATATAAACTTATATTTTAGGGTCTATAAAAGAACAGCTTAAAGGTTTTGTCTTTCATTAGTAAAAAGAGGGAAACAAGTCCAAGTTGATCCTTGTGTAATGAGTTTAGTGCATGACCCACTACGCTTATGTCATGCCTTCTGCTTTTCAAGACTTTTATTAGGAAGTCTGCAAATATTAAGTTACATATTTATTTCTTTAGTGAAGCAATTTTATACTCAGTCTTTACAGCTGGATACCTCAAAATCTAATTATCCAATGGGCTTTACAGTGACTGACAGTCATTGTCCAGAATCTCTAGCGGACAAAGTTTCCGCCTTTATTCAAATCTACACTGGAGATTTGGATTAGGACATTGCATATAATTTTCCTGTACAATATATATTTATCCCTATGTAGTTAGTGTTTAACATTACAAAGTGTCTGTTTGCAGAATGAGTCTTCTAACTTTTTATACTCCAATTTACGTCTTAGCCTGAAATTAATTCTTTGAACTTATCGCTCTTATGCCTTATTCCTTAAACTTCTTTCGGTTGTTTTGAAGTGAATGAGGAATAGGCCTATGTTCGTGGTTACTTGCTTCCTTGCTTTACATACGTTACTTTTTTTGCTAAGCCCTTATTGATGCTATTACAATTTCCATTACTTTTATTTTCGGTTGTTGTTGATATGAGTTAATTTTCTATTTCAATTGTGTAGCCTTACATCTTATTAACTAGAACTTAATTTGTTTTTTTGAGTTTGTTAAAATTCATTTTATTTCAAATTTTCATAACTAAACGCGCTAAAGGTGTATTAATATTCATTACTATGTTCTTTTGGTGCTGGGAATCTTTGAAAAGATAATAGTCAGTGATACTTTGCTATAGAGATGATTTTATTTGAATTAAATTTGCATGAACAGAGAAAGAAAATAGATAAATGCAAAAGAAAAAAAAAGCGGAGAAGATTAGTTGTCTATCTTAATCTTGAGGTGATAGGCTCTATTATTGATCATGTTGTCAATTTGAAATGATATCCACTCTTACAAGCCTTTTGTGCCTTGTCTTCAACCCCTTTGCTCTGTCTCCTTCTTCTGCCCTTCCCACTGATTTCTCTGAGGCTTTCTTTATAGTTCCTGCTTTACCATTGCCTCACCGAGGGTGTTCCTACTCCACTTGTTAGCTCCAACAGGAACACCGTCTTCAATATGCAGTCACCAGTTTTGTTAGAAACTGCCAGCAAAAAGGGGCCATGTACCATTGCACACCGCTGGATCCCTTTAGTGCTGATTCCATCCACAGTGTGTTAAAATGTCTATGGCTTTCTTGCTCAAGATTAACATCTGCGGAGCCCAACTTTATTATTAGTCCTCTTCTTCGTACGTTGTCAAAACCAGTGGCATCACTCCTCACACTTTTTGCGTTCATCATGTTATCACCCAAATGAACTTTGTCAGAAGATTCTAGAGCACTGCAATCTCATGGAGTTGAGGAGTCTATAAAGAACTTGGCTGTGCTTACCACAAACAGATGTAAACACCACAATTAGGCTCTTCGAGTTGAAAGCATTTCAGCCAGTAATGTTCCTTATAGTCAAGCTTGTTTGCCTCCTGAACTTGTATCTGCAATGCTCTATTGCCGAATGAGACAGGCCTATATCCATGCCTCCTCCTAAGTGTTTCCTAAAAAATCTCATTAATTGTTCCAACTCATAAAAGCGTTTACCATTCACTCCAACTCTCAATCTCTGTTTCTTTCCCTTGGCCACCCTCATTGTTTGTTTCCTGTCCTTCCATTAAATCCTGTGAGAACTTGTCTCTGGTGAACTGATCTCATGAGGGAGAAGGAAGACAAATGGCTCTGTGTCAGAGGAGATTGATTAGGCTCAGTGTCTGAATAATTCTTGAGCACAAAGCGAAAAGCAAGTGTCCCATGAACCAGCCTTGGATTGTTAAATTTGCTGCAGATCAGTTGCCACGGGAAGAACTGTCTGCAATGAGGCAGCCGGGTCGAACCTCTCTAATATCCTTCAAGCTGCCCTTCTTAGCATCTGTGTCGCTTTGAAGAATGGTGCCAACGCTGCCCAATACTCTGTTAGTTCTCAAATTTTTAGGTAGGCCCAACTTCCTGTATGTGGAACTGAGAAACCTCAATGTTGATGATCTGAAGCCCCCCTTTTGTGCTCTTAAAGGCGAACATTGAGAGGAGTGTGATTATGGTTGCCTTTATTCCCTCGCGGCTGCAAAAGACCTCCGCTATATCAGGTTGGATCATATGCATCGCCGATTAACGGAAAAAGACTACATGAGTCTGGAGGATAATGTACTATGTGGTCTCTGCTGTGTTAATCTTGGAGTGAAATGAACCCACTTTTTAGGAAATTAAATGTCACTTTTATTAAACTGAATTTCTGCTTCAGATATGTTGTTTCCTCCTGCATTGTTCATAATCAGTTACACAATATGCTGTTTCAAACGAATGAAAGAGAGTTGATTTTTTGTTCGTGATGTTTTAACTTCAACACCATTACTCTCATAAAATCATGTCTTGTGTCATAACTCAACAACCTGTACTTTTCAAAGCAAATTAATTTATTATTGGCATTACTTGGGAAAACGCTGGTTCGAACGAAATTAATCGACTCAAAGTTCAAGATAGATGATAGACACTGAGTGGTCGTTTGGTATGTTAACTGTAAACGGAATGAAAATGATTTTAATACGGAAAGGAAAGGGTAACAAATAAGTGTTACTCTTATTAGCTTTTCRGTATTCAATGGAATGKAAACAAATACTAAGGCATTCCCCTCACTCATGTTTGTCATTAAATTCACACAAATTTTTAGCGAAACTTTAAAAATGAGGAAACTTGCGCATTAAATTTATATATGTATAATTGGTTGCAACAACATCAACTTGAGTCCCTCGGTGCATGAAACAACACCAATTTGATCCAACTCGACTATTGGGTACAAGGAGTAGCATACACAAGGTTTGGGACGAAATATTCTATTGGAATTCGACCAAAATACAGTTATTTCTAAGACTTTGTATTCAAAAGTCATTAAATAAAGTAGGAAATGTTTTTATTTTGGCCAAATTGTTTCATTACAAACCTCATGCATGCTATTCCTTGCACCCATGTACACCCGATCAAATTGATGATATTTTACGCACCTTGACCCAAGTTGGTGCTGTTGCGACCAATTTTACATTGTTTATATTGAGATGATGAACATTCAAAAATTGAGATGACATTCGAGTCAAATGTTTTTGAAGATGATGTGATTATAAAGAAGTGATTTGAAAACAATAATAGTAGAAAGTTGCAAGTTCTGTTAAATCAAGTCTCAAATTTGGCTTTAAATAGTCCTATCTTTTTCAAGAAAAATACATATGAGTACAGTTCAGTAAAAAAGAAAAAAGTGAAACATTATGTGTTAGTTATATATTTTTTTTTTTTGGCAGTTCTGGGATTCAATCCCAGTATCTAGTGTTGGTTATATAGGTTAATAAATCAGCGTTACAAATCTACAGTACTTGTTTTCATGTACTCCATCTGTTACGCTTTACTTGAAACAATTGACATTATTTACTAGAGGTAAAAATATATCAATTGATTTCGGTAATGCGTACGAAGGGGAAATACGTTCCAGAAGACCTAAGGCAGAATTGGAGCATGCTTAAGATCTATTATGTTTAGGGGGGAACATTCCTTTTGGCATTCCATGGAATAGGAAATTAAGATAACAGGAAAGGGAAAACGGAAACCGACATTAAAAAAGTGATATTTACATCCTTCTTAGGAGCTGTTTCTTCCCCTTCATCCTCTCAGTCATTTGATCAGTGCATCAAGTCGAATACGATATCATCTACTTCAAACAGGCCTTATGTGCCATTACCTTCAACCTCCTCCGCCTCTTTTCTTCTCCCTCTCCTTTGTCTTTCCTACTTGAATTTCCGTAGCTTTCTCTATAGCTTCCGCTTAAACCATTTCCTTTCACGAGGGTGTCCCACTCCACTTGTTTGCTCCAAACAGGGACGCCTCGTCTTCCAATTATCGAGGTCACCAGTTTTTTCCATTATAGAATTTGCTCGGCAAAAATCGGGCCATGTAACCAAGTGGGCACACCAGCTAGATCCCTTCTAGTGTGTAGTTCCAACCAAGTGAGTTACCAAATGCCCCGTGGTTCATGCTCCAAGATTAACCACCTGCGGAGCCCACCCTCTTATTATTAGTCCTTTCCCTTCCATCCGTTGTTCGAATCCTGTTGGCATCCACTCTTCGGTCTTTTCACTGTCATGCCTTATAACCCATATGAAATTCTGTCCGGAGGATTCTAAAGCTATTGCAATCTCGCGGAGCTGTGGAGCTATAAAGCTCGCTGTGCTTCCAAAACAGATGTAAATAACCGAATTAGCCYTCTTTGAGTCGAGCCATTTCAAGCAATCATCTTCATTTATAGAAGTTTCTTTTCCCCTCCGAACTTTTTCCTTCGAGCTTCTATTGCTCAATGAGACAGGACCTATACTCCATGCCCTCCTTCCCAACTGCTTCTTGAAATAGTCTGCGTAATCCGGTTCCAGCTCGTAAAAACTATTGACAATCACTCCATAACTKTCAACCTCTGATTTCTTCATTAGRTCAATTCTCTTTTTGAATTCTGTTTCCTTGTCCCTCATTAATTCTTCTGAAATCTGCGATCTTGTCAACGGTATCTCATGGGGGAGGTGGGGAAGTAAAAATGGCTCCTCGTCGGAGTAGACTTTCTTAAAGGGCTCATGTACCCTCACAATTTCTTGGGCACAAAGAGAGAAAGAGCAGGTTCCATGGAAGACTAGCCGCGGAATGTTGAATTTGGCTGCTGACTCTGTTGCCCAGGGGAAGAACATGTCCGCGACAAGGCAGCTGGGCCGAACCTTCTCCAAGTACTGCTCAAGCTGCTCGCGTAGCATTTGTGTAGCTTTGAAAAACTTGGGGATCAATTCAGGGGCCATCACTTTATCTAGGTTCTCAAATCCTTCTGGTAGGCCYGCTTCTTGCGCGGGGAACCTGAATGCCTCAATGTTAATAATTGGGTCCCCAAGCTTSTTGCTGCCTTCGGACTTGAAGGTGGCGACGTTGAGAGGGGTGGTTAAAACAGTGGCTTTAACCCCATCACGAGCGGCGAAGAGCCTCGC
>SNQN01000001.1:620601-641130 GCA_008642245.1 Bassia scoparia | reverse complement strand
TTAATTAAGCAAGACCAAGGGGGAAGATGGCACATATAACGCCGGAGGAAAACGAAATCGATAGAACGTAGATGAACTAATCTTGGTAGGACTTTACATGGATAAACTTCTCAGTTCATTGATTAATGCARTGAAGTCTGAATGCGAAGAACCGCCTTCTTCTAAAGCCTTCCATGCCATAWCCTTGAACTCTTTTGTTCTCTGTCTCCTCTCTTCTGCTGCGTCTCCTTCCATTATTTCTCTTAAAGCCTTCTCTATGGCTTTGCTCGGAACAACGTCCTCTATAGAAGGTGCTAGGGTCCATTTCTTAGCTCCAACGGGGATTCCAATCTTRAAAACTTGAGTTATCAATTTTTCGTTGTAGAATTGCTCGGCGAAAACAGGCCAAGTGATCATCGGCACTCCTGCTGTGACCCCTTCTAGTGTAGAGTTCCAACCACAGTGAGTCAAAAACGCTCCTATGGCTTCGTGCTCCAAGATCAGAACCTGTGGGGCCCACCCTCTAATGATTAGTCCTTTTCCCTCCATTCGTTGTTRGAATCCDGGTGGCAGCCAGTCTTCGCTCTTCCCATCATCCTTAGTCCTTACAACCCAGACGAACTCTTGTCCTGACGCTTCTAGAGCCATCGCAATCTCGTGCAGTTGTGCAGGTATAAGGTGTGCWGTACTTCCGAAACAGATGTAGATTACGGAAGCAGGCTTCTTCGAGTCAAGCCATATCATGCACTCGTGTTCATCGATCGAAGCTTGTTTCCCTCTCTTCGCCTTTTCCTCGATGCTTCTGTGTGCAGTGAGGACAGGACCTTTGCGAAGCCTTCTTTCGCAAATCTTTCCTGAAAAAATCAGCATAGTCTGGCTTCTAACTCATAAAAGCTGTTGACGTCACCACATACTCTTGGTTTCGGATTCATTTATCAAAGCTGACAGCACTTTTAAAATCCAGTTTCCTCGTCTTTCTTCGACTCCTCCGACAGCTGCAGTCTTGTCATCTGTATTTCATAGCGGCAGGGAAGGAAGAATGAAGGGCTCCTCATCAGATGATACAGTCTTATAAGGCTCGTACAACCTCATAATTTCAGCAGCGCAAAGGCAAGAAAGCTATTCCGTGGCAAGACCTGCTCGGGATGTTGAACTTGGCTGCAGAATCCTGTTCGCCCATGGGAAGAACATATCAGCCACCAGACAGTTTGGTCGAATCTCTCCAATACCGCTCGAGTTGCTCACTGAGCATCTCAGTGGCGTTCAGAAATTGTTCGAGAGTTCGCGGGCACTAGCACCTGTCTAGGTTCTCACATCCTTCAGGCAGACCGGCTTTCTTGAAGAAGAAAACTTGAATAATTCAATGTCGAACTTACTGGTGCTTCAGAATTGTTGCCACGCCTTAGCAATGGCCGTGGTAAAGGTGGGGCGCGGTTGGGCAGGGGGTGGTAATGATGGTCGTCTTGGCACCATCGAGAAGCGAGAGCCTCGCAATGTCGAGAGTCGGGATCATAGTGGCATGGGCCATGAATGGGAATAAGACTACATGGAGCTGTTGAGGCTCGCACCCATCTTTTATGTTCAAATCTTACAATTGCTTAGACTTGAGAGTTGAGAGAATAGCTTGTTGTGTTGTAGATTGCAATGTAAGTATAGTATATAACATTTAGTATGATCTAGAATTGCTTGGATTTTTGCCCGAAATGAGAGAAGCAAATTTAAATTTGGCAAGTCTTCTAGGATTACTACTACTCACACCAGATTCATTTGTCTCCAATTGCATAATCATGACGTTAGTTTAGCTAAGGACAAACGTGATGATTTGTTTCTTCAACGCAATCTCACCTAAGTAGATATTCTACATGAAAATTATGAAAGGACATTAATTTTTGCAGGACTAAACATATTAATTTTAAAAGCAAGAAGTTAGTATAGTATGCTACCACAATTATTTGTGCTCAAGGAAATGGGAGTGAACGACAACTCAATCGGTTATTGCTTATATCCCCATTTAAAGAAATTTTGCGATCGATTTTCATAACCCGCTAAATTATAGTTATTTTGTTTTGTGGGCTGTTAAGAGTATTATAATAATCTAGATTGGATTGGTTAAGAGTATCTCAATTAAAGATCATCTTCTGTTTAGCCTTAGATTTTTTTTAAAGAAACAGTTTTTCTAATGCATTCATGTAGTACTGTCAGAAGTATTGGCTCAGCTTAGATTATTTTTGTTAGCTTTTGTGCTTTGAATCTGTTATATGCCCGTACTCCCACTTCTTAATTTTGTATGAGGTTATTTTTGGACTCTCTCTGTTTCTGTTTAGGAGTTATATATATACACTCCTTATTTCCGTAACCTAGCTACTATTCTGAATTCTGAACTTTATAATTTGATATTCCTCAAAACAATAATATTCTCTCTCCTCTGCTGGCTGGTGGACGTAGCTGACGCATTGTCGGTGAAGTACGTCAATTCTGTGTGTATATGTTCTTGTTTATCCTTGCATTCTATCGCATCTGTTATACATATTTTGATACAGTATAAGAGAACTCATTATATTAATATTTTATACATACCTTTTCATATGTGATAGCAAGTTGCAACAAGTACATGAAGTGATGAAACTAGAAAAGCAATGGTCCTTGATGATATGACAAAATTAGAGAAACTTTCATTTGCTGTTAGGAAAATTTATGTTACAGATGTTACTATTCAACAAAGTTGACTGATGATGCTTTTTTTCAAGCATGCTACTTCATTAATCAAGGCTTCTAAATCTGAATATGAATGAACCTTTACTTCAACAGCCTTCTTTGCCATTTCCTTCAACTTGTGTGCCCTGTTTTCGCCTCTCTGAGCCCCGTCTCCCCTTCATCACTTCTTCGCAATGCTTTTCTATCGCGTCGTGCTTCACCAATCGATTATGTAAGGCTTCTTATCCATTTCTTTGCTCCAACAGGCACCCCAATCTTCAAATTTCGGTGACTTAATTTTTCGTTGTAGAATTGCTGCAGCGAAAATAGGCCATGGTGACCATTGGCAAACCAGCCGCGATGTTTCCAGTGTTGAGTTCCACCCGCAGTGAGTCAGAAAGGCTCCTGTGGCTTCATGCTCTAAGATTCGCAATTGTGGGCACCACCCTCTTAGTATTAGTCCTTTACCATCCATCTTTTCGTTCGAAATTCCTGCAGCAACGACTCTCCATCACCCATCAACTTGTTTGACGACCCAAATAAAGTCTTGTTGACAGTCTTCTAAAGCCATTGCAATCTCACGCAGCTGAGGCTCGTCGAAATAAGCTATGCTCCACAACATATGTAATGACTGAACCCTGTTTCTTCGAGTCAAGCCATCTTATGCATTCGTCTTCATTCTTAGCAGCTGTCTTTCTCCTCGACTCTCCTATTGCAAAGCGAAACAGGACCAATATGCCATGCCTCCTACCCAAAGTCTTGCTATAAAAAATCGGCGTAGTCAGGTTCCAACTCGTAGAAGCTGTTAACAATCACCCCATAACTCTTGAGTTCTGATTCTCTGATGCGATTTGATTCCTTGATAAACTCAGCAGAGTCCTCATCCTTCCACAGGTATTCCGCAATCTGCAGTCTTGTGATCCGTATGTCATGCGGAAGACACGGAATGGTGAACGGTTCCTCATCGGAGGAGGCATTCTTATAAGGCATATGCACCCTAACAATCTCTTCAGCACAAAGGGAAAAAACAGCAAGTCCCGTGGAACACCAGCCTAGGGACGTCGAACTTTCCTGCACAGTCCGTCGTCCAAGGTAAGAACATATCAGACACAGACAGTCAGGTCTGATCTTCTCCAAGTACTGCTCGAGTTGCTCCTGCAGCATCTCAAACTGCCTTCATGAAGTTGGGGATCATGCCAGTCGGTATGGCTTTATTTACATCCTCACACCCGTCTGGCAGACCGTTTTCTGAGGTTGGAAACCTGAAGACCTCATACTGAATCGTTGACAGCGACACCGATTTCTTTGGTCTTGTTGGTGAAGAAAGGCAGGTTGCACGGCGTAGTGATGATGGTGGACCTTGACACCCGGCGAGCCTCAAACAGGCTCGCGATGTCTAGGATGGGGATCAATGTGGCCGTATGCCATGAACGGGAAGAAGGCTACATGGAGCTGCTGAGTTTCATCAGCCATCTTTCTGATAAGATAAGAATGAAATAAAATGATGTTAACAAATGCTTTAACCTTGGCTGAAAATGTTAACAACAACATTTGTCTAATAGTGGTCAGAAAATTATGAATCGTTTTTTTTTTTTTTTTTTTGTGGTAAAGGACTTGCAAGAATTAATATTTTTGGCTTTGCATTAATTTTATAAGACTTTTAGTCGTTTTGTTGAAGTATGTTCATAATTAATTAATAATCTTAGATATTCATGTTACTCTGCTAAGATTTTATGAAAAATTAGGAGTAAGAAAATTTTACCTTAGAAATCTTATGAATGATATAGTTTACATTCAATTAAATTATTTAAGACTCTATTAATTAATTGCATCAATAATTGAGGTTGTGATACTATTTTTATACCTGATTATGGACCAAATTTTCAGTTTACCCAATGCAATGTAAGATCTTGTATATTTGTTTAAATTTGTTGATAATAAAATGTTACAAATTAAAGGGAGTGGTCTAATTAATCATGAAGTTTAGCATGTTCATGTCTTAACTCCTCAATCAATGCACTTAAGTTAGAATAAGATGAGCCATATTCTTCAACAGCCTTATGTGCCATGTAAGAGGCCATGTAACGATTGACCTCCGATGTTAGTTCTTGCTACCTTCATTCGCTTCGATGAAGACTGGAGCGTAGAAGGGTGTGGTGATGATGGTTGCCTTGACGGCGAGCTGCCATCATGAGCTTCGCGATGTCTAGGATTGGTATCATGTGGCCATCCGCCATGAACGGGAAAGAAAGCCACGTAATGTAGCTGTTGAGGTTCATTAGCCATTTTTTTTTAAAGAAATTATGAAAATTGAGAAAGATCTTTTGCAAATTATTTAAGATGATTGTGCAAATGTGCACGAATAATTAGTATATATCGAAATATACACATGATTTATTAACATTATTGAGGATCAAAGAGGAAACTTCAAGTTATCAAGACTACCTTAGCATGATCTCTTATTATCATCGGTTGTAGTATAACGAGATTATAATTTAATGAAAGACAGCATTGCAATTTGCAAGTATTGGTTATTGACAAATATGATACGTAGGTGATACATACTCTTTCTTTTTCGACTGCATCAAACGTGAACTGAATTGAATAGAATTAAATTGAACTTAATTGAATTAAACTGAACTATTAAATTGTTTATGATGAGAAAAATAGGGAATTGATCGACCGAACTGAAGTATGTATATCCTCTAAATTTATCTAATTAAGTCCAAAAAAAAGTTCAACAAAGCGTGGAATGCACCAAGATGGGAAGGAGACATGAAATGAATTATTGGTTGTTGTTGATCTAACAACATCAGAATAAAAGAATACCATCGTTTTCCATAAAAATAAATTGTGATTATTATTCTCTTACAAAGATACAAGAGTTAGACGAAAGACTTTATTTTAGAGTAACAATAATATCAACTAAGTTTTCGATTGGCTGCCAAAAATCGAAATCGATCGCAGTAAATCATCGATAACGACCAATGTAATTTTAAATGTAGTCATTATATATTTAATATAGAAATGTTCTGTATACGTCATAAACACATGTCAAAACGATGTAAAAAAACATTAGAATGAAACAATTTTATTACAAAATTCAGTTTTACAAAACAAACAAAGGTATAACTAGTAGACTGATCACAAAGTAAATAAATAATAAAAAATCAACAATCAAAGTGATTGAAAACAAATCCAAATGCAAGAACACGAAATAAATGATTAATAGAAATTACAAATGAAAGTGATGACGGATGAGAAATAAATATAACCACTATTGTTCATATCCAATTGCCTCAATTTCTTAATGCTGCACAAATCATCAATTTAGATCACACCTTCACTTTCTTCTTGATTAGTAAACAGTAGCGGACTCAAAATTTTATATATAGTGTAAAACGAACTAAAATAAAATCTGTAGTGAAATATAATAAAAACCTACAAATTATTGTATTAAGTTGTATAAATAAAGAATATTAAATTTTAATATGCAATAATGATTTAAGGTTTAATTATAACCGTCAAAAACTGACCCAACCCGAACGAAATTTTTAACCTATTAAGCTAAATGTGTTGACCAATCTATAACCCAATAACTTAATGGATTGGATTGGATGAAAATCTAAACCTGATTCCAACCCACTTAAACCCATTAACTAAATGGGTCGGGTTGGTGAGTCCCAGATGAACCCAATAACCTGATAATTTTTAGATGTTTAAATGATTTTTAGTTTTTTATTAGTTGCAAACTAACTAATTTTCTACTTGATGTTTCAACGATGGACACTGGCTTTTTATTCACGCGATGCGTGCGGTTTCTAAGCATACATATAACTATTATACTTCGTATAAAATTCAACCTTTTACGCTTTAGAATGCATTGAGAACGTATTTTTACTTTGAAATAGTAAAATAATGTACTTACAAAGATGAATAAAATGAAGTTATTAAGTAGAATATGTATGTGCAAAAACATGATACAACCAAAATTAATACTTCCTCCGTTTTCGAAAGCTTGCAACAAAGGAGTATGTTTTGTCAGACATAAAATATTACTTTGTTGCAAGCTTTTGAAAACGGAGGAAGCAAGTTTATGTGATCTTCTTAAAAAACGATGTGCACTCATCAGACTAATCGACTTCAAATATGTAATCAATTGTCATTCAGTAAAATAAAGTTGCATGCATTGGTTCATTAAGCTTAAGAACAATTTATCATCGACGCTGCAATTTATTATTAGGTATTAGGCTTTAATTAGTTTTATTAATAGAAAATTCAAAATTAAATTACTAACGAGTTGAGGGGTCAAAATCGGGTCAACTCATTTAAGGTTGCGTTCGGGTTGAGAATTCTGGCCCATTAATGTTACTGTGTCAACCTGAACCAAACTCAAGTCGACTCATTGCCAACACTAGGTTTAACCCCTCCCAACTTCTTATATATTTTACAGAAATTAGATATTAGATATAATATCAAGTGCATTATTAATTAGAAAAACTTACAAATTATTATATAAGTGTAGTATTAATTTAAAAACATCAAATTATTATCTNCTAAATGTGTTGACCAATCTAACCCATTAACTTAATGAGTTGGGTTGGATTGAAAATCTGAACTTGATTCCAACCCACTTAAACCCATTAACTAAATGYGTCGGGTTGGTGAGTCCCAGATCAATCCAATAACTTGATAATTGTTAGATGTTAAAATGATTTTTAGTTTTTTATTAGTTGCAAACTAACTAATTTTCTARTTGATGTTTCAACAATGGACACTGACTTTTTATTRACGCGATGCGTGCGGTTTCTAAGCATACATATAACTATTATATAAAATTCAACCTTTTACGCTTTAGAATGCATTGTGAACGTATTTTTGCTTTGAAATAGTAAAATAATGTACTTACAAAGATGAATAAAGTGAAGTTATTAAGTAGAATATGTGCAAAAACATGATACAACCAAAATTAATACTTCCTCCGTTTTCGAAAGCTTGCAACAAAGGGGTATGTTTTGTCAGACATAAAATAATACTTTGTTGCAAGCTTTTGAAAACGGAGGAAGTAAGTTTATGTGATCTTCTTAAAAAGTGACGTGCACTCATCAGACTAATCGACTTCAAATATATAATCAATTGTCATTCAGTAAATAAAGTTGCATGCATTGGTTAGAACAATTTATCATCAACGCTGCGCGCAATTTATTATTAGGTATTAGGCTTTAATTATTTTTATTAATAGAAAATTCAGAATTAAATTACTAACGAGTTGATGGGTCAAAATCGGGTCAACTCATTTAAGGTTGAGTTCGGGTTGAGGATTCTGGCCCATTAGTGTTATTGGGTCAACCTGAACCGAACTCAAGTCGACGCATTGCCAGCACTAGGTTTAACCCCTCCCAACTCCTTATATAATTTATAGAAATTAGATATTAGATATAATATCAAGTGCATTATTAATTAGAAAAACTTACAAATTATTATATAAGTGTAGTATTAATTTAAAAACATCAAATTATTATCTAAAATTTGCAGTTCTTAAGCGAGGTGGATTATAAGTGTGTTGACTGATATATGATGTTTATGTGGAGTTCAGAGTTAAAATGTGAAAACAAATGGGTTTTTTTTTTCCAAGACAAAAGTTCTAATGAGCGTTGCCCTCAGTTTTTCTTAGCTCATTGAGTCAATGCTGTCAAAAAATGTGTGAGAATAAGATGATCGTCGGTTCTTCTTCGACGCCTTTTTGTGCCATTTTGTATCACTTCGCTTGCTGCGGAGTCTTCTTTCCTCGACCTCTTTTCCTTCCATGATGTCTCTTAATGCACTCTCTATTTATCTTGCTTGAATGATATCTTCTGTCAATGGCGTCCTATCCAATTTCTGCTCCTTACAAGAGACACCAATCTTCGATACCTGAGTCACCACAGTTCGTTGTAGAATTGTTTCGCGAATACAGGCCATGTAACCATGGGGCACACCAGCTGTGATCCCTTCTAGGGTTGAGATTCCCACCGCATGAGTCCACAATATGGCACCTATGGCTTCATGCTCCAAGATTATCCACCTGTGGAAGGCCCACCCTCTTATGACCCAGTCGCTTTCCCTCATCCTTTTTTCGAATCTCTACCGGCACCAACGACTCTTCAGTTTTCATATTATCGCATTCCTAAGACCCAAACAGAACTCTTTTTCCTGATGCTTCCAAAGCCAGGCCGGCGATCTCATACAGTTGAGGAGTCTATGAAGTTTGCTGTGCTTCCGAAACAGCAGATGTAAAAAAAAACAAAGAGTTAGGCTCTTTGAGCGAAGCCATTTCAAAGCATTCGTGTTGCAATTTAGAGGCTTGTTTCCTCTCTGAAGACTTGGTTTCATTGGGTGCTGTGAGTTTCTCAATGCAACAGGACCTATATGCCAAGCCTTCTTTTTCAATTGCTTAGTAATGAAGTCAGCATAATCTGCTCCAATTCGTAAAAGCTAAGTTACAATCACCCTATAACCTCTGAATCTCTGGATATCCCTTGACTTGTGCCATCCTCCGATTGTGGACCGTTACCTCCTCCTCTACAAATCATCTTGGAATCTGCATCTTGTCAGTTGCTACCTCATGGGGGAAGAAGGGGATACGTGAACAGCTCTTCCGAGTCGGAGGACCTTTCTAAATGGTTCATGGTACCGTGATAATTTTCTTGAGCACATAAGGGAAAAGGAGCTCATCCCATGGAAGACTAGTCGCGGAATGTTGAACTTGGCTGCAGACTTAAGTCGCCCCATGGGAAGACATGTCTGCGACAAGGCTTCAGGCCTGACTTTCTCCAATGTATGCTCTCGAGCTGCTCGGCTAGCAATTTCGTGTACCAAAGAAATTGCTGGTCTGATTCAGGCCCTAATGAAGTTCTGGGGGTCTCGTAACCTTCAGGCAAGCCAACTTCTTTTTGCTGGAAAGCTGAATACTTCAATGTGATAATAGGGTGCGGTCCTGGATCTACGTTGATTCTTGCTGTTTTTCATTGCTTGGGATGGAAGAGTGGCGCATCGGCTGGAGCGGCGTGGGGATAAGATCGGATGGTCTTCGGACATGGTGGTCCGCGGGCAGGAGACTCCAAAAGCCTCGCTTATAAGTTCGCATCGGGATCATGTGGGCCGGTGCGCCATGAACGGGAAGAACACTACATGGACTGATCGTCTGAGAGCTGTTGAATACCCATGTTGTGATCTTTGAAAAATTTGAGATTGGCAAATTCAGAATAATAATGGACATATTGAAGTATGAAGCGTATGATATAGGATTTTGAGTATTAGATTGAACATTGGTGATGTGCTATATATGGTGTGCATATTATTGGTCTAAGATGGCTTTAGAGCTTAATAGCTAATACATTGTCATTTTTATAGATTGAATAAATACCACGAGGTTATATGTCATTCAAAACGTTGTGTTCGATCCTCGTTGTTCTAGTTTCCTTGTTTTATGCTCGTTTGCTAATTGTTGCAATGTGCCAATTCCATTTTCACTAATTACTATTCGAAAGCTATATATTTCAAGGTTGTGGAGATGTCCCAAATACAAAAATCAACAACCCGTGAATGTTTTGATTAAGAACATCAATCAATTAATCAAAGTCTATACTTCCATAATCAGGGTTGGTTACATGAACAAAAGTTGATCACTCCGTTTTTAGAAAGACGAGACATTACATACTTAATTAAGCAAAGACCGGAAGGGGAAGATGGGCACATTATACGCCGGAGGAAAACGAAATCGATAAGAAGTATAATAACTAATTCTGGGTAGGACTTTACATGGATAACTTCTCAGTTCATATTGATTAATGCACTGAAGTTGAATGCGAGAACCGCCTTTCTTTCTAAAGCCTTCCATTTCCATAACCTTGAAACTCTTTTGTTCTCTGTCTCCTCTCTTCTGCTGCGTCTCCTTCCATTATTTCTCTTAAAGCCTTCTCTTGGCTTTGCTCGGAACAACGTCCTCTATAGAAGGTGCTAGGTCCATTTCTTAGCTCCAACGGGGATTCCAATCTTCAAAACTTGAGTATCAATTTTTTCGTTGTAGAATTGCTCGGCGAAAACAGGCCAAGTGATCATCGGCACTCCTGCTGTGACCCCTTCTAGTGTAGAGTTCCAACCACAGTGAGTCAAAAACGCTCCTATGGCTTCGTGCTCCAAGGATCAGAACCTGTGGGCCCACCCTCTAATGATTAGTCCTTTTCCCTCCATTCGTTGTTTGAATCCTGGTGCAGCCAGTCTTCGCTCTTCCCATCATCCTTAGTTCCTTACAACCCAGACGAACTCTTGTCCTGACGCTTCTAGAAGCATCGCCAATCTCGTGCAGTTGTGCAGGTATAAGGTGTCATGACTTCCGAACAGATGTAGATTACGGAAGCAGGCTTTCTTCGAGTCAAGCCATATCATGCACTCGTGTTCATCGATCGAAGCTTGTTTCCCTCTCTTCGCCTTTTCCTCGATGCTTCTGTTGTGCAGTGAGACAGGACCTATATGCCAAGCCCTTCTTCGCAAATCTTTCCTGAAAAAAATCAGCATAGTCTGGCTCTAACTCATAAAAGCTGTTGACGATACCCCATAACTCTTGGTTTCGGATTCCTTTATCAAAGCTGACAGCCTTTTTAATCCAGTTTGCTCGTCTTTCTTCGACTCCTCCGACAGCTGCAGTCTGTCATCTGTATTTCATGCGGCAGGGAAGGAAGAATTGAAGGGCTCCTCATCAGATGATACAGTCTTTAAGGTCGTACAACCTCATAATTTCAGAGCGCAAAGGGCAAAGAAGCTAGTTCCGTGGAAACTAGCCTCGGGAGTGTTGAACTTGGCTGCAGAATCTGTTGCCCATGGGAAGAACATATCAGCCACCAGACAGTTGTGGTCGATCCTCTCCAAATACCGCTCGAGTTGCTCACTGAGCATCTCAGTGGCGTTCAAGAATTGTTCGAGAGTTCGCGGCCCTAGCACCTGCTCTAGGTTCTCACATCCTTCAGGCAGACCGGCTTCTTGAAGGAAACTTGATAATTCAATGTCGATTACTGGTGCTTCAGAATTGTTGGCAGCCTTAGCAATGGCCGTGGTAAGGTGGGCGCGTTGGCAGGCGTGGTAATGATGGCTCGTCTTGGCACCTCGAGAAGCGAAGAGCCTCGCAATGTCGAGAGTCGGATCATGTGCGCATGGCCATGAATGGAATAAAGACTACATGGAGCTGTGAGGCTCAGCACCCATCTTTTATGTTCAAATCTTACAATTGCTTAGACTTGAGAGTTGAGAGAATAGCTTGTTGTGTTGTAGTTGCAATGTAAGATAGTATATAAAACATTAGTATGATCTAGAATTGCTTGGATTTTTGCCGAAATGAGAGAAGCAAATTTAAATTTGGCAAGTCTTCTAGGATTACTACTACTCACCAGATTCATTTGTCTCCAATTGCATAATCATGACGTTAGTTTAGCTAAGGACAAACGTGGATATTTGTTTCTTCAACGCAATCTCACCTAAAGTAGATATTCTACATGAAATTTGAAAGGACATTTACATTATTTGCAGGACTAACATATTTATTTGTAAAGCAAGAAGTTAAGTATAGTAGCTACCACAATTTTTGTGCTCAAGGAAATGGAGTGAACGACAACTCAATCGGTTATTGCTTATATCCCCATTTAAAGAAATTTTGCGATCGTTCATCCGCTAAATTATAGTTATTTTGTTTTGTGGGCTGTTAAGAGTATTATAATAATCTAGATTGGATTGGTTAAGAGTATCTCAATTAAAGATCATCTTCTGTTTAGCCTTAGATTTTTTTAAAGAAAACAGTTTCTAATGCATTCATGTAGTACTGTCAGAAGTTTTTTGCCAGCTTAGATTATTTTGTTAGTTTTGTGCTTTGAATCTGTTAATGCCGTACTCCCACTTCTTATAACTTTGTATGAGGTTATTTTTGGACTCTCTCTGTTTTCTGTTTAGAGTTATTATACTCACTCCTTATTTCCGTAACCTAGCTACTATTCTGAATTCTGAACTTTATAATTTGATATTCCTCAAAACCAATAATACTGTCTCTCTCCTCTGCTGGTGGACGTAGCTGACCGCATTGTCGGTGAACTACGTCAATTCTGTGGTATTGTTCTTGTTTATCCTTGCATTCTATCGCATCTGTTATAACATATTTTGATACAGTATAACAGAAACTCATATATTAATATTTATACATCCCTTTCATATGTGATAGCAAGTTAGCAACAAGTACATGAGTGATGAAACTAGAAAAGCAATGGTCTTGATGATATGACAAATTAGAGAAACTTTCATTTGCTGTTAGGAAAATTTATGTGTTACAGATGTTACTTCAACAAAGTTGACTGATGATGCTTTTTCAAGCATGCTAACTCATTAATCAAGGCTTCTAAATCTGAATATATGAACCATTACTTCAACAGCCTTCTTTGCCATTCCTTCAACTTGTGTGCCCTGTTTCGCCTCTCTTGAGCCCCGTCTCCCTCATCACTTCTCGCAATGCCTTTTCTATCGCGTCGTGCTTCACCAAATCGATTATGTAAGGCTTCTTATTCCATTTCTTTGCTCCAACAGGCACCCCAATCTTCAAAATTTGCGGTGACTAATTTTTCGTTGTAGAATTGCTCAGCGAAAATAGGCATGTGACCATTGCAAAACCAGCCGCGATGCTTCCAGTGTTGATTCACCCGCAGTGAGTCAGAAAGGTCCTGTGGCTTCATGCTCTAAGATTCGCAATTGTGGCACCCACCCTCTTAGTATTAGTCCTTACCATCCATCTTTCGTTCGAATTCCTGCAGCAACGACTCTCCATCACCATCAACTTGTTTGACGACCCAAATAAATCTTTTGACAGTCTTCTAAAGCCATTGCAATCTCACGCAGCTGAGGCTCGTCGAAATAAGCTATGCTTCCAAAACATATGTAAATGACTGAACCCTGTTTCTTCGAGTCAAGCCATCTTAGTCATTCGTCTTCATTCTAGCAGCTGCTTTCTCCTCGACTCTCCTATTGCAAAGCGAAACAGACCAATATGCCATGCCCTCCTACCCAAAAGTCTTGCTATAAAAATCGGCGTAGTCAGGTTCCAACTCGTAGAAGCTGTTAACAATCACCCCATAACTCTTGAGTTCTGATTCTCTGATGCGATTTGATTCCTTGATAAACTCAGCAGAGTCCTCATCCTTCCACAGGTATTCCGCAATCTGCAGTCTTGTGATCCGTATGTCATGCGGAAGACACGGAATGGTGAACGGTTCCTCATCGGAGGAGGCATTCTTATAAGGCATATGCACCCTAACAATCTCTTCAGCACAAAGGGAAAACAGCAAGTCCCGTGGACACCAGCCTAGGGACGTCGAACTTTCCTGCACAGTCCGTCGTCCAAGGTAAAGAACATATCAGACACCAGACAGTCAGGTCTGATCTTCTCCAAGTACTGCTCGAGTTGCTCCTGCAGCATCTCAACTGCCTTCATGAAGTTGGGGATCATGCCAGTCGGTATGGCTTTATTTACATCCTCACACCCGTCTGGCAGACCGTTTTCTGAGGTTGGAAACCTGAAGACCTCATACTGAATCGTTGACAGCGACACGATTTCTTTGTCTTGTTGGTGAAGAAAGGCAGGTTGCACGGCGTAGTGATGTGTGACCTTGACACCGCGAGCCTCAAACAGGCTCGCGATGTTCTAGGATGGGATCATGTGGCCGTAGCCATGAACGGGAAGAAGCTACATGGGTGCTGAGTTTCATCAGCCATCTTTCTGATAAGATAAGAATGAAATACTACAATGATGTTACAAAATGCTTAACTTGGCTGAAAATGTTACAACAACATTTGTCTAATAGTGGTCAGAAAATTATGAATCGTTTTTTTTTTTTTTTTTTGTGGTAAAGGACTTGCAAGAATTAATATTTTTGCTTTGCATTAATTTTATAAGACTTTTAGTCGGTTTTGTGTTGAAGTATGTTCATAAATTAATTAATAATCTTAGAATTTCATGTTACTCTGCTAAGATTTTATGAAAAATTAGGAGTAAGAAAATTTTACCTTAGAAATCTTATGAATGATATAGTTTACATTCAATTAAAATATTTAAGACTCTATTAATATATTGCATCAATAATTGAGGTTGTGATACTATTTTATTCTGATTATGGACCAAATTTTCAGTTTACCAATGCAATGTAAATCTTGTTATATTTTTAAATTTGTGATAATAAAATGTTACAAATTAAAGGGAGTGTCTAATTAATCATGAAGTTTAGCATGTTCATGTCTTAACTCCTCAATCAATGCACTTAAGTTAGAATAAGATGAGCCATATTCTTCAACAGCTTATGTGCCATGTAACGAGGCCATGTAACGATTGACCTCCGATGTTAGTTCTTGCTACCTTCATTCGCTTCGATGAAGACTGGAGCGTAGAAGGGTTGGTGATGATGGTTGCCTTGACACGCGAGCTGCCATCATGAGCTTCGCGATGTCTAGGATTGGTATCATGTGGCATCCGCCATGAACGGGAAGAAAGCCACGTAATGTAGCTGTTGAGGTTCATTAGCCATTTTTTTTTAAAGAAATTATGAAAAATTGAGAAAGATCTTTTGCAAATTATTTAAGATGATTGTGCAAATGTGCACGAATAATTAGTATAATATCGAAATATACACATGATTTATTAACATTATTGAGGATCAAAGAAGGAAACTTCAAGTTATCAGACTACCTTAGCATGATCTCTTATTATCATGGTTGTAGTATAACGAGATTTTATAATTTATGAAAGACAGCATTGCAATTTGCAAGTATTGGTTATTGACAAATATGATACCGTAGTGATACATACTCTTTCTTTCGACTGCATCAAACGTGAACTGAATTGAATAGAATTAAATTGAACTTAATTGAATTAAACTGAACTATTAAATTGTTTATGATGAGAAAAATAGGAATTGATGACCGAACGTGAGTATGTATATCCTCTAAATTATCTAATAAGTCAAAAAAAAGTTCAACAGAGCGTGGAATGCACCAAGATGGGAAGGAGACATGAAATGAATTATTGGTTGTTGTTGATCTAACAACATCAGAATAAAAGAATACCATCGTTTTCCATAAAAATAAATTATGATTATTATTCTCTTACAAAGATACAAGAGCTAGGCGAAAGACTATTTTAGAGTAACAATAATATGACTAAGTTTTCGATTGGCTGCCAAAAACCGAAATCGATTGCAGTAATCATCGATAACCACCAATGTAATTTAAATGTAGTCATAAGTTTAATATAGAAATGTTCTGTATACGTCATAAACACATGTCAAACGATGTAAGAAATATTTGAATTAAACAATTTTATTACAAAAATCAGTTTTACAAAACAAACAAAGGTATAGCACTAAATTGATCACAAAGTAAATAAATAATAAAAAATCAACAATCAAAGTGATTGAAAACAAATCCAAATGCAGAACACGAAATAAATGATTAATAGAAATTACAAATGAAGGTAATGACTGATGAGAAACAAACATAACCACCATTGTTCACATCCAATCGTCTCATTTTCTTAATGCTGCACAAATCATCAATTTAGATCACACCTTCACTTTCTTCTTGATTAGTAAACAGTAGCGGACTCAAAATTTTTTATATAGTGTAAAACGAACTAAAATAAAATCTGTAGTGAAATATAATAAAAACCTACAGATTATTGTGTTAAGTTGTATACATACAGAATATCAAATTTAATATGCAACAATGATTTAGTTAATTATAACCGTCAAAAACTGACCCAACCAAACTAAATCCATTAATAACAAGTTGGGTTGAAATTTCAACCCATTAAACTAAATGTGTTGACCAATCTAACCCATTAACTTAATGATTGGGTTGGATTGAAAATCTGAACTTGATTCCAACCCACTTAAACCATTAACTAAATGGGTCGGGTTGGTGAGTCCCAGATCAATCCAATAACTTGATAATTGTTAGATGTTAAAATGATTTTTAGTTTTTTATTAGTGTGCAAACTAACTAATTTTCTACTTGATGTTTCAACAATGGACACTGACTTTTTATTCACGCGATGCGTGCGGTTTCTAGCATACATATAACTATTATATAAAATTCAACCTTTTACGCTTTAGAATGCATTGTGAACGTATTTTGCTTTGAAATAGTAAAATAATGTACTTACAAAGTATGAATAAAGTGAAGTTATTAAGTAGAATATGTGCAAAACATGATACAACCAAAATTAATACTTCCTCCGTTTTCGAAAGCTTGCAACAAAGGGGTATGTTTTGTCAGACATAAAATAATACTTTGTTGCAAGCTTTTGAAAACGGAGGAAGTAAGTTTATGTATCTTCTTAAAAAGTGACGTGCACTCATCAGACTAATCGCTTCAAATATATAATCAATTGTCATTCAGTAAATAAAGTTGCATGCATTGGTTAGAACAATTTATCATCAACGCTGCGCGCAATTTATTATAGGTATTAGGCTTTAATTATTTTTATTAATAGAAAATTCAGAATTAAATTACTACGAGTGTTGATGGGTCAAAATCGGGTCAATACTATTAAGGTTGAGTTCGGCTTGAGGATTCTGGCCCATTAGTGTTATTGGGTCAACCTGAACCGAACTCAAGTCGACGCATTGCCCAGACTAGTTTAACCCCTCCAACTCCTTATATAATTTATAGAAATTAGATATTAGATATAATATCAAGTGCATTATTAATTAGAAAAACTTACAAATTATATATAAGTGAGTATTAATTTAAAAACTCAAATTATTATCTAGAGTTGCATGAGTAGATAACCTGTAATTAAAATACGTATCGTAACATTTGAATTTGTTTCATTTTTATTATTTCATATAAGATTATGATATAAATTAAATTTGGTTATAATATTTTTATAAGTTTTAGCTGTCTAATTCAAAATATTTATAATTTTCATATGTAGCACGTGCATCAATGTGTGCTACAACGTAGGTCCACCCATGTTAGTGAAGGGCATTCCTACAAATTCCGCGGCCTCTTCAGTAATATTTCGGATCATTTTTCAAGTCCTCGTAGTGTAGAACAACACCTTATTTGGTTGCTCTATGCTCATCTTCCAAAACTCAAGAATGTGCTCAAGAGCGGCCCAAACAATCTTCCCTCACAATGATCATCAAAGCTATCTTCAAGACTAATGAAGGTTGTTGATGAATCTTCACTTTTCTTCTTGACAAAATCTTGAATGAGTAGTATTTAGACACAAGGGTTCCGAAAAATGTACAAAATGCGACACCTAGAAGTCTTGATAGATTCAGGAAGAGACGTGTAGAGACATGGGTGCTAAGAAACCTAGGGACAGAAGCTCACCAAGGTGTGTTGGGCCGAGGAAAGTCAAAGGACGACTAACATCGGTCTCTAATGGGTGTGACGGGTAAGCAAGGACCTTGATCGACGGGATGATATGCGCGATTAACAACCAAAAAGAGTAGAGATTTCAACCAGGTCGAGCATATTTTGGGAAGGCCATTGATGAATATATCAGTATCTTTGGCAATGATTTTTTTTTTTTTTTTTTTTGCAATGAGAACATTTTCTGAAATGAAAAGTAAGTCACGTACAAAAATAGAGTTGCAAAGATCCTGGACCCGCCCGGATCCACGATCCATATCCTTTTTACGGATATGGATCCTAAATTTTTGGACCCTACAAGTCCGGATCGGATACGGATCCTGTTCAGAAACACTGATTCGGATTCGGGTATATAAACGAATCCGGATCCGTTTACCCGTTTTTAAAAATATACATACCCATATATTTTTGTTTCTTTGTAGACTTGTACGGCGTACTTTTGTTATATTTACTGTAATTGTGTTGAACTTTGTGGACTTATAGTGTGTACTTTGTTTATTTTCTAAGTATTGATCCAAAAAAATGTATGAAAGGCTTGATTTTATAAATGTTTTTTTGGCAACTTCAAATAGCGACATTTTGCAATTCGTAGTATCCATTTTAGACCCATTTAAGATCCGTATCCGTAAGATCTGTCGGATATGGATATGGATCCTAAAAAAATCGCGACGAATACGGATCGAATCTGGATCCTCCTCTCAAATACTGATCTGGATCTGGATCCAGTAGGATCTGATCCATTGCCATCACTAACCAGAATAACACAAAGAAATCTGAATATCACAATTCCTAAAAATCTTCTAAAAATTTCTTTGAAAGTATATTATCAAAAATTTGAACAAAAAACACAATCATGCAACCAACAATTTGAATATCATTACCAAAAATTGAAAAAAAACATAAAATATTTGAAATAAAAACAAAAAAACAAAAAAAAGTACAAACACTACACTAAAATGTCACTTACTTGTTCTATTTTCTCTAAATTCTTCAAAACTCCAAACAAATATCTCAAGGTCTTCTTTTTCCACATTTCTACAAAATAGATCAAAACAAATATGTTAGAGAAACTAACTAGAATTCTCTAAAAAAAATAATGCAATTGGAAAATGTAGAAAATACCTCAAGTTTCTTCGATTTTTCATTCGGATTTTGAGTAATTAAGTGTACTAGTTAGAAGAAATGCCAAAATTGAAGTTTGAACAAAAAATTAGAGAGAGAAAGTGAGAATTAGGGTTTTTTGGTAGGAGTAGGAAGCAAATGACCCAATATGACGATTTTAGAATGTTGGCCATTTGGATCGTTTGCAGCGTGGGCGGGCTTGTTGGGGGTCCAAGCAAGAATTTGTGTTTACATTAGGGTATGAGGATACGAACCTCTAACCATAGAGATCAAAGGTGGAGTTGAAGTCACCGCTCCAAACTCCTTCCTCATTATTTTGTAAGTTAGGTTGTAATAAGGTGTCTGCATGTGGGCATGCATGTGGTAAACCTGGCGAGTAGTCGATCGTGAGTTGGATTTGAGTCTATCACTTTCAGGTTTTGGTCATTTATAAATAGGTCATTTTTAATTTTAATTTGTGTTTGCATTTTATCACAACTGAAAAATCAATACATTTTAAGTCTATTATCTTAACTATATAAATTTCAAAAAATTCTAACAAACATACAACAGTGAGTTTTTTTTAAAAAAAATAAAATAGTAGGAGACCTAGGAGTACAATAGAATTAGAAATGTAAATGGCAATGGTAACACACACTACAGGATTTAAATTTCTTTTTAACCTTTTGACAACATCTTTACCAATTTAAAATGCTTTCGAATTCAGTAGGAACAAATTTGGATTTTAATTTTTCAAGTCGATATTGTACCACTTTTTATGATTGTCGTTAGATCTAGTTGCACGTAGTTAATAGCTTTGTGTAACTCTTGGATAAGGATGAAAAAATTATTCTAAAAGTAAATATTCATTCAATTCTTAATTCACGTCGAATTTTTTAAATTTCAAGAAAAAAAATTAAAAAATCGGTCGTAAAAACAACCTTATGACCACTAGAATTGTTTCATCTCCTAAACTACTTTGCATCACCACTTCTCTTATCATTCCTTCTCATTGTATTTTGTTTAATTCTTAAGAGTATAAGATTGTATTATTGTGGTTAAGAATTGTTCTTGCATCCATTATAAACTTCATGTATTATTAGAGGTTTAACAAAGAAGCGGAGATGATAATCAGTCTCAACATTCTTTAAAATCGGAGGATGTAAAACTTGTAATGCACAACAAACTTAGCTCCTCACTCTCCGTTAGTAGGGGGATAGTCTAAAGGGGATATTCCAATACATCCAATGTCAAATGACGGCCCCCTATTTAATGTTTAAAAAACTAAAATTTTAATAATAGAGGGTACCG
>SNQN01000001.1:596572-609497 GCA_008642245.1 Bassia scoparia | reverse complement strand
TACTTGTACTTCTCTTGTTACATTTTCCGTTGTCGGAATTTCATATTAGTTGATACGCTTCTTTTTATAGACAATAAACTCTATCTATCTATCTCCATGCTCTACCTRCTTCCGCTCCAGGCARTGTCTWYCACTCTATAAATCAAAAAGTATAGCGAGTACTCTYAAACGAATGAAATAAAGTAAAGTACTCCGTATACAATTTCATTTGGGTGTGGAAMTCCTGCACTCTAATAAAGTCCAAAGATTATAAACATACTACCACCAGGCCACCAGGCCCACCWTATACTCGCATGTAAAGTCCTAACAGGGAACCCAAAGGCCCAGCTGTATATACTAATCACAATTGAGCTCTAAATTAAAGTAACCATTTTTTATTTTGTGGGGTAAATTTAGAGGTGATCAAACCAAGCCCGGCCCAGCTCGAAATTTTGCGGGCTTTGGACAAGAATTTGCGGCCCGAAATTTCCAAATTTTGCGCGGGCTTGGTCTTAATTTTTTGCACATTTCAGTTAAATTTTTGAGCCCAGCCCGAAAAAGTCCGAAAAACTTGCGAAGTCCGCTCACATATTTCGGGGTTTGGGCAACAAATTTAGGCCCAAATTCAAGCCCGCCCAGACCCGATCGTAGGGTTTAAATTTTCAAGGCAAACCCGACCCGGCCAATGATCACCTCTAGGTAAATTTAACATCATATTTTCACTTTTAAATACTTCTGGTCATTTTGGTGTATAGCTACAATTGGTTGCACTATGTAATTTGTCTTAATCCTACCTTTGTTTTATAAAGTTAATGAAATAACGTCCCCTTTTCACACACGTTAATGTACAATTTATATTACAGATTTCTTGAACTATATATCATATATACACATTACTTGTAGATATTAATGAAGTGTTTATAAAAACGAATTACGGTAAAGAATATTTCATTTAGCTGTATTTTTTGTTTATACGTTTGACAAGCAATAGGAAATTTAACAATGAAATTTTTTATGGCATGATTTGGAACGAAGAGATAACTCAAGTAAAAGAGGGATAGTTAGTAAATATTTATATGTGCATGATGTAAAAAAAAATTAAATTAAAGTGGGATTGACATGAAAGGTTTGAAAATGTAACAGAGTAGTTTTATTTTATTTTTATAATGAAGTTTATAGTGTGATAGCTGTTAGTTTTATTTTTATTTTTTATTTTTTATTGCTGATTGGATCTGAACTGAATTTGAATAAAATTTTATGCGAGATGATTAGGTTAGGAGCTGACTGAACTATATACATAAAGAAGTTAAAGAACAAGCTTATGGTGGTTAATTATATATGCATAATTGTTATTTTAATCGCTGAGCATTAGTAACAATGCACAATGATGTGACGCACAATTTTTTTTATTAAGGGAAATAATGAGTCGGCTAATTTGTTTATGAGTTCAAATATCAAAATTAAATTTCTTATAGAGTATTTCACGTAGATAAAGAAGGACTAAAGAAGCGTCTGTTTGAAAGCATGTTGAAGTGTATGGTTAGGTTATAGGAGCAGGACATAGTACATTGTTATTCAGATTATGCATCATATCCTTAATTGTGAAATGTTACAAGATACCTTTTAAATGCATGATGGTAACTTTAAAGAAATTAGGCTGGACTACATTGTGTTTTGAAAAGCTCACTTTTGTGCTTATTGATCCTAAAGATAGTGTGTTTTTTTTTAAAAAAATCAATACATTTATACTAAATTATTTATTCAATTATATCTTGTTGCTTTATTTTAAACCAGTTTGTTGAAGAATGATTATTCTTGTTGCTTATGCTGCTATTTTCCTAAATTAGTAATTATTTTCTAATTAGTATTGGCACGGTGTTTGTGATTGATTGAGTTAGATAATACTCCGTGATGAGTATTGGTAAAGTAGAGTAAGTTAGGTTAATTAAGTAAATGTGGTGAATGAAAAATTTTTGGGGGAAAAAATATTGGGTAGTAGATTGGTAAGAATATATTTGCTTTAAAATTGAGTAATTCATTATTAGTAAATAAGTACGTAAAGTAAAAAAAATAATTGTTTGAACACTATTGAAACATTTAAATGAAAGTAATTAAAAAGAGGGGTAAGTCGATTATCTGTCGGATGGGGGTGTCTCAAGGATTAACTTTCTCTCGATTTCAGAGTATATGATGTTTTCATTCTCGTTCGTGGCTCTCTTAGAAAAAATAAAATAAAAAATTTCCTTCAGGTATGAAGACTGGTAAATGATTTGGGGCTCCTTTATCCGCTCCTTTGAGTAGCCATGCCAACATTGCAATACAAAATCTTTCCGTGTGTCCGAATTTCTGAATGGAAATATTTGTTTATGAGATAGAGATTAGGTTAGAAGTGATGAATAAATTGTTATGAGATAAGAAATTAGATTTTGGACTGAACTGAAATAAGTTGATACATCCTTACTTATGTTTTATTTAACTGTTAGTATGTGCTTTCTTTTGTCTTGGTTCTAATTTGGAAATACTACTTCGGTTTTTTATTGTTACTCTTTGACCAAAATGTGTTTCTTTTTTTGGTGAAAATGTACAAATGAAAGGAGGAGTCTTGTTATTTGATGCTTAAGAAATGAATCATTATAAGCAGGTAGCTTATACGTGTAAATTGTGCCAAGGGCAGTGGTGCCACATTCATAAAATATTTGATTGCATCAAAATCTTGATTTAAACAGAAATATATATGGAGAGTAGTACATCTTATTTAAAGAGATATTATTTTGTATCAATCACACCGATAAAGATACTTTTTAACTCAAGATTTGGATCATAATATATAATGAATATGTTGATATGTGTGCCTCCGTTGAAACCGCCATTACTAAATTGGATAATTTCGTATATTTGAAGTTCGGTGATTAGTGACACTACCTAATAAGTAGAATGCTATTGCTTAGTGTGATTATGTACAATTCTGTTTATTCATTGAGTCCACTCGATCAATGTAATTCGAATTCTAAGAGTTAGTACCAAAAAACAACACATTCGATAGATAGAGATTCAATTTTTGTTACTTCACCAGAGGAGAGTGAATATGAGTGACTGTGGATAACATAAGCATATTTAGATATAACTTTGGTAAGGACATGGTATGATAATAAGAAGTTTTTAAAAAAATGTTATTATAGGCATAATGATGTCGTAGTAGTTTGTTGTGCATAGACACTTACTTTGGTATCAAGAAACTTTTAGAAATATGAGAGATAGATTTTATTCCATACCGTTCCACGAAACTTAGGCCCGATTACATCGATCGTTCGGGTTGCATATTTTTATGGTGTGGTCGGAGTTCAAACAGAGTTCGCTACGGCGAGGTTGAACTCGAGACCTCCCTTAAAGCACATGCAAATTTACCACTGAGTAACTCTTGTTGGTGCTAAAATGCGAGAGAATAGATGTATGATGAAATAACGCCCAAACGCAGGCCAGCAGATTAATTAGCATGTATTAAATCAGACATAGAAACAAGTCAATTATGATCATATTAATTACTGTTTGCAATTAACTCGCACTTAGTATAGACGCTACTTCATTATAATTCCTTAATAACGATGATGATATGTTTAATGAGTCATAAAGGTCCATCTCGAATATACGCGGTGTAATGCTTGTCATTGTAAACATAACACCATGCTTTACGCCTTCATCGGGTCAGCTTTGTACCATTGCTTGTCTTTGTTGCGTTGCTGTCGAGCTTTTTCGGCGACGATCTCATCTGTATAAATTCAATGTTTGATGAGAGCCATAATGAGTAAGGTGAGAGAATCATCTCCAAATATCACATTGTTTATTCTATTAATAAGAATAACACCTATCTTAACGAGTCGGAGTTCCTTTCGAACTTACCTCATTATATAATTTTATAAGTTACTATATGAAGTACAACAAAGAGAAATCTGGTTACAGCAGAAAAACACAACAGTCAAAGCATGCCTCCTAAAGTCCATTCCATTAACTCGTGAAAAATACACTACTACTTCAAATTTTCAGTGTTATGTTTTGTTTTATTCCCAAATGAGAACTCGAGAAGGCATGGAAATGGTGTGTATAAAATTACTTACTCAAGCTCATAGTACGAACCATCCACCACGAAGCAACACAACCAGCCTTACTACATCATATCGCACGCACAATCACAACTACAAGCACAACGACCAGAAACGAATTGTTTGCTGGTATAAACTCCATAGTTGCAATCAATAGATCTTAATTACAATAGACATGAATATCAAATTCAATATACATTCAGAAACATTCTACGAAGTATCAATTGTGAGATTTGCGGCCATCAAACCAACCGTTTCATATTAAAAAGTTCTGGTTTTTGGGCAATTTTTATGAAGGGTGCGTTCGAGTTAGCCGCAGGTGCCATGACACCTGCGTTCGGGTTAGACGCGAGTCCCATGGGACCTCCGTCCGGGGTAGACGCATGTCTCATGGAATCTCCGTCTAACTCGGACGCAGGTGCCACGACACCGCGGCTAACCCGAACGCAAGTTTAATAAAAATTACCCCAAGTCGAAGGGGGTTGTGTGAAGGAGATAGGTTGGCAGCAAGGTGTTGGGGATAGGCTTGGGCGATGTTGGCTTGGAAAGGGTTGTGGTGGCGAGGTGGTGCTTGGTGGTTGTTGTACAAGGGATAATTTGGGAAAATTATTGTTATAATTGGGGCGATTTTAAATAAACGGGGGCGAGGAATAACAATACCTATTGGATATATACACACTCTTTAACGAGTGCGGATATCACTTTTCCGAACTTACCGCATTATTATAACTTATAAGTTACTGTGTAAAGTACAAATCTGTTACACAAGGAAAAGACACAACACCAGTCAAAGGCTCAAAGCATGCCTCCTAAAGTCCATTCCATTAACTCGTGAAAAATACACTACTACTTCAATTTTTTTATGTTATGTTTTATTTCCAAATGAGAACTCGAGAAGGCATGGAAATGGTGTGTATAAAATTACTTACTCAAGCTCATAGTACGAACCGGGTATGTGTTCAATTGTCTCAACGATTCACTTRCCGACCTTCCATCCTTTACCATCACTAAAACTAAAATTGTATAATGAGACTCCACCTTATACACAAAAACGGACTAATTTCACGTGTGTTTGTGTAAAAATGTAAAATGAGAAACCCTCATACGTTATARTACAATAAAATATAACAGATAAAAATACGACATAAATTGTGAATCAATATGACGTCGTTRGGAAGATCCAACGGCCCCAGATAATTAACTAGCCTACTACAAGAATGCCCCAAACGAGCAWTCCGCATTCAAGTCCTTAAACTCACATCCCCAATTTTCTCCCCTACCTTCCAACACTAGGGATTCCCGTAATCCCATTCTCTTCTAGTTTTGTCCCCCTTCCCAAATCTCCTCCGTAATTCCTCTCTTTCTCCCCCACTTCTTCAAAACCAACARACYTTATAAACGGARATTGTMACACCTACRCATCGGGTTGACAACCCACTATTAATAAGACATTAAACTAATATTATTTTAAACAAGTGAGACTCTATTCGCAATGTCACTAACAACACTATATTACAAGTGGGTAGTCAACCCGGTGGGTAGATTAAGTTTTTTCCATTATAAACTAGTACAATCACTTGAACATTACAAGTAATTTAAAGTTTAAACCCTAAAAAAAAATTAAAGAAAAAGCTTTAAATATTGAGCCCTTTATATGCTACTCACCAAAGTACACATTTCAAAGTTGAAACTAAATTATCCCTCTTTCAAGTTCCAATCCTTTTGAGTTTTGTCTCTCCCACACTTGAAATGAAGTCCACCCCAAAACTCATCGTCCTCCACCCTTCAATCTACAAACAATCCTCCTCGACGTCGTCGTCTTCTCCGTCGTCCCACCGTATATGGCTCCTCGCATTCGTCACCCTCTTCGCTTTCACATTCTTCCTCACCCTCCTCAAGAACGCCTCCCTCCAGCCCCCGCCTACAACCGCCACCGACACAACCTCCGCCACCGACACCCACCGCGCGCCGCCGCCGTCGGCCCCGCCCTCCTCCCACTACCCGCACCTATCGAACACCACCGACAGAATGACCGCCGCAACTCTCCGCCGCACACACGTGGCCACCGCGCTCCGGCGGTGCTCTCCACCGTGCAACTCCTGGTTTTCGGGCTCACCCATGAAACCTCCTCTGGCGAGCGCTGAACCACGCCCGCACCGTCTGCCTCGACGAAAGAGAAGTAATGATCGCCGCTTGAGCGCAAACACCGATTCGACACTGAGGTCGGAGTTTCAGTAACCACGAAAATGGGAAACCAACGAACTCATCGGCTACGCAAGAGCGCACTACGACGGCGACTGCAAACCATTAAACTTGTTTTCGAGGCAAGCTCGCCTCAACGACTTGCCGAATCATGTACGAATTCGTGGGCGTAATCTGACGACGAGTCCAGGGGTACTCGGCGAAGATCGGGGGTAGGAATGCGGCGATACTTAGCGCCCGCCGTGAGGGAGGAGCAGCGGAGGAAGAAAGAGAACCGCCCCGACGCGAGAGGCGGACGAGGTGTTCGGCATGATTACGCGGAGGATGTTGAGAGGTTTTTGCGAGGATTTCTTTGCAAGGAGAATTTGGTTGAGGTCAAGGATTCATTGGCTCATTTTGTTACAAGGAATGAAGGTGAGATTCGTTTTGTACAGGAAAGGCAGTAGTGAATTATTCTTTTGATTTTGATGTAATAGTCTAAATTTATAATTATGATGAATTATTTAATGTGTATTTAGATTAGTGTCAGAATGATTTAATTGTCCGGTATTACTTGATAAATTGTAATGATGAGAATGAGAATAAAAAAATAGACCAAGTGACAATTCGAAAGATGTGACCGCTGTTGAATGTGTGTTCCTTTCTTGTGTTGTGGGGTCGTGGTGTGCCAAATTGAAATTGGGTCTCCATTCATTTCTATGAACCTGATTTGTTCGTGGGTTTTTTTTATGGTCCGACTATTTGAATTTGGCGATTTGCATGAATGACTGTATCGAATGTATAGCTATGTGTGTTTCCATGTTCAAACTCGAACCCAATAGTCATAACTGTTTGACTTCATCATGCCCAGTACAATTTGTCCAGTTATTACTCCAGAATGAAATGAGGAGTTTTTTTTTTTTTGTTGTTTTGAATTAATGTGTTGTAGTGTTATTGGATTGCGGACTGCGGTTTAGGATAAGTTCCCTTGGCATGAGGTTATTTCCTTTTTAGTTTTATGTACGTGGGTTTCATCGATGTACATTTTTACTTTGAAATTTTGAATTGCACTTTATCACAATATTGATCTGGGGTATGAAAATATTACAGTAATTGTTTCGTACTTTCGGTTATTACAGGATTAATTTTATGAAATATAAATTCCTTCATTCATATCTGGAAATTATTTTGTATTTGGTTGTTATAGAGAATTAATTGACAGAAGATTTCAATTCCAAGGGGAGGTTGATATTTATTTTCTACGCTTAATAAAAATTCAATTTTTCACGGGCTTATTTCAAAAAATCAACTCGATTTACAAGAAAAGTTCAACCAAACAACACCATAGAGATAGGTAGCTGAAGAATTTTGTCACAAAAATTTGATATGAGGATAAATAAACTTGTTACTTCGCTTAATGAAAAGAATGGTCAGCTATTCGAACAAGTATTTTACTTAATAATTTTAAGTAAAATTAATAATTAAAATAATTCGAAATCTGCAATTGAAAGATAAAACAGAAATGAGTAAAACTACTTGTAATAAAAAAAACATAAAAAAACTAAGGGAATACTATTCGAAGTCCAATTTTACTATAATCGAAAGTCCAACCTTTAAGTGAACTTCGAATATGCCCCTCCACGAAGCAAAATAAAAAAAAAAAACGTTTGGACGCCTCCCATGGGCGATCCGTCCATGGTTGGACGCCTCCAGGCGTCCCGTTCCATGTGGGACGCCTAGGGACGTCCAACCCATGACTGTACGCCCATGAGGGTTCCAATTCAAGAACTTAAAAAAAAAAAGTCCAAATTTCCACCCAAAGACATTGGACGCCTTTGGCCTAGCGTCCCACAACCATGGTAGGTTGGACGCCTTAGTCAGGCGTCCAAGCCTAGGGTGCGGACGCCTAGCAAGGCGTTCGTGGAGGTAGGAGTGCGAGAAGAGTGAGAGCAATTATTCGGAAGTCACGACGAAATTGGACCTTTGATTCTAGTAAAGTGGACTTTGTTTAGCAACTCAGTAAAACGAAAAATAAATTGTGTTACTAAAATTAGGTATAGAATTATATGTGAAAATTGATTGAGATCCAAAAACCCAAAATGGTAAGAAGTTACCAACTTGTTCCATTAGTTTAATCAGTTGTTAACAACTTCATCAGTGGTCTATTAATACCTTAACTCTCAACTTGGTTGATATTCCTATGTAATCCGTTCTTCTTTCTTTGCGTTTACCAACCGTGCTTATTATTAGTTTAGCTATCTCTATCACCAAAGCGATGAGTGGTTCACCATAATAATCACCAGTAATATATTATAACATCTAACACTTATTTTCAGTAAATAAAAAAATAAGTTGAATTCAAACTTTTCCCTATTTCGATCTCTGTTAATCGGATTTCTGTGTCACATTGACTCTCGATACCATATAATCCGGACCATCTCAATCAAATTAAAAACTTGTAAGCTGATGGTTAGATCCAGGAATATGTTAATATATCTTCAAATTCATTATTATTTTTTGTGTGTAACTTTTATTATTTATAGATAAAAAAATTTAATTGGAGTCCTAGTTTTAATTTCTCGATTTTTCGCTTTAAATTTTCATACTTTGTTAGCACGCTCACCCCGCACCCAACATTCACTACAAAAAGCTGCTCCATTTTCATAATTCCAACAATTAGTTAGCCTGTTGATGTTTGGTCGCTTCAATCATTACTCATTATCGCCCCTCGTACCACTTATATTGCTCAAAGGTGATTCAAAGCTGTGAAGTAAAATATAAACACATACTCTCATCGCAACAACGAGGGTTAAATTTTGGAATGTTGACTAATGATGGTTCATTTGAGGGAGAGTGTCAACCTATCCCACCCTTTTTAAGACCGTCATGGGACATGGGTCACCAAAACTCGAACAGCTCTCGACTGCTAACATGACTCGAGTATGCTATATGAGTCTGACAACTATATAGAGTCAGTGTAGTTTTTTAGGATTTGTTCACCGTGGCGTCATCAAGACGATCTTAACCTGCACTACATCCGGATCACCGACGCAGGTTGACATCTAGGTTTATTGTGTGAGTCGTGCTCTCTCAACAAGAGTTTTTTGCGATTTTATGCGAAGCTTGAACTCGGGACCTTCATTAAGGCGCATCAAATTGTCTTACCTACTTGATGTCAACTCTTATTGCATGAGTAGTGTATGTTTACTCGGTACAAAATTCAGGAGCATCACAGTATGAATGAATTCACCACACCTAAATCTAAGACAACGTAATACAGCGACAGTGAACCATGTAAAGTTAGGGATGCGGTAATTTGCTTACGTGTACATTTTTAAAATTTATAGTCCAAAGATCAGTCTGTGTTGTTTTATGCGAACGATAAGAATAGCAAAACATGAGAAAACACACCCCTCATGAGAACGTGGATTTTCTTTTACGTACGTGCCTGCTCCAAAATCATACAATTCCCACCATGGCCATCAGACTTCATAAATAACCCCATAATTCGCGCTTAACCCAATAGAAAAGCAAGTACGTATTGTTGATATCTCAGGACATGCGTTAGTTAAGATTATAACAAACCGCGCACTCACCTGTTGAATAAAATAAAAAATGCAAGAATTAAAATAATTAGAGTATTATAGTAAGCCAGCTCTGTACAAGTAATTAGAGCGATCCTGTCCCAAATACCAATTTTACCACAACACGAAAAAACACACCATCATCCCATCGCAAGCGAATTTCTCAATCGCTGAGCTCCAGAAGTAGGACAAAGAAATGACAAAAAACGTCACAGAGTCTACCGAATAATACTCAAAGCTACGCATTTACTAGCCAATCCATCAGCTGTGCAACTCAAACTCATCAACCACTGCAAAGAACTTGCCGGCATGATCCTGCCTGTACGAACAATTCTAAGAGGCCAAAATTACAATCTGAACACAACAAAAAAAGAAAACCAAAACAAAGAACGGAAAACGACAAGAAACCACTAAATGCAAATATAAAGTCGAGATCAAATACTACAACAAACAACCAAACATTAATTCACCATCTCTACGAATTATTGTAAAGAGTTAGACGGGCAAACCTAAAATGGAAAATTCAATGACATTTTTTCAAACCACATTTCGTTTTATTTGATTATTATGAAGAGAATTTTGCAAATCAGTTTAGCTTTGAACTGTGTTGGCGTATAAAATAACATCTGTAGAGAAGCTCCTGCAAAACTGGAATATAAATGAGACACTTGTATAACAAAACGAATGAGACATTAAGGATAGTCCCCAGTGGTTAAGAGCACTGAGCCTTGGTAGGCTTAAAGCGAAAAGTCGTCGTGTGATTATACCTTGCGAGAAGAAACGAGAAGCCCGACGAAAGGGCTGTGGTCGCTTCGTACCACGGTCGTTAGAGCGAGTAAAACAGAGTGTATATTTTATCGTCCAGTCGCAACAGTCTCCACTAGTTTACAACAAGCGGCCGCAGAAACGGGCGTACGAAGCGACTGGAAACAAAAAATGAACGCTGAAACCGTTCAGGAGCCCCGGTCGGAATAATAGGACAATCGGACCCGAGTCCCAAATCGGGACATGTCGCGCGTAGGAAAAAACGAGAGGGACCCGAGACAAGGGCCGACTGACCCAACACTGTCGGGAAAAAAAATTCAACTAGTATGGTGAGCTTTTCGAATCCCGCGGACTCGAAGTTATGCCGGACAAGAGATTCTGGATTCGAGGGAGCTAAAGAACTTAAATTTATAGTTTTACGGGGAATAATTAAGAAATCTGGATCATCTTAGTCCAGAAGGCCGCACTATCTGAGAGGGGGACTACGAGACTATATATAATCGGAGATAGTAAGAACCTGGTGATGAATATCGGAACCAAATTGCTTCGAAGTCGCAGGGTTTTACAGACAGACCCGCCGGAGGGGCATTGCGCAGAGCCAGAACAACATTATCGGGACTCAGGGATCAGCGTACAGGGGAAAAGACCCCGCTGGGACGATCAATGGGCTGACGGGTCGAGAGTGTCGCCAAAAAGCACTAGATTCGGTCAAGGTGTTATTGCCTGGACCGGAGGCACCAGCCCACAATATATTACTCCGTATAATTCTGTATAGTATTCGAGCATGCAACATATTTAGATATTCCCGACCCGAGACAGAGAACCAATTAGGGCGCATTAGTACCTTAAGTGTTCCAAAACAAAGGTAAGAGCATTGCAGATTTTACTTTACCCTGAAAAAACACCAATGTAAGGAGATACATCAAAAACCAATTTGGGCCTACGCCGCCGGAGCAGTGGAGTGTCACCAAGTCGAACTAAGAAACGCACAGGTGCATCTAGAAAAAACAAACATAACACTCGTCTACCAAGACATGAAATATCACTCTCGACACCACAACCGGACTTGTCGTCGGAGTGTAACAACGACCAAGACAGCACCCAGGCGGAATGCGGCTACTAGTGTAATGGACTGGAACAAATGCTTTACCAGACTAAAGATAAGAAATAAATCAAATCCATGTTTCACAGCAGATTAAGTACAAAAGCTGAGACTTGAGCCATCGCACGGCGACAAAGTACGGTCTTAGTTAACAAGTTCGGACCACAGCACACTATGAATTCCACTTCTAACGTGCACGGACGGACCGCCTCTAGACCAGCACGCCCAACCACCGGAAACGCAGCAAGAGTCCAGCCACATTACACAAGAAGCACCCAACGAAAGGTGAGCGATATAGTTATAAGACGAATACAAAATGACTCTGCATCGTGGATTGCTATAGATTAGTGGTCAACAATATATGGGCCCGTCGTGAATGTATGGGAACGAACGAACATGAAGGGTTGGTCGCGACAAAGCAACCAATGAAGGTGGGCCGCGTTTATGAAGACCGTCAAAGAAGGTAAGTATATACATGCTGAGTCGCGTAGATCGCCAATTTTCAAACGTCTGCAACTCATCATCACATCTTCAGGGTATTCAGTTATCTTCTCGACCAAAGTCAGAGCCTACAAATAGTAAGCCATATCACGTCGTGAGCACCACGTCACACTGCAAGCGCACACCTACTCAGATGCCAGGCCACTCTCACAAATGTCAAGACACTACAAAGATACGAGACGTACTCCGACTTAACCCCTCAACATATCCAGAGACCGAGAAAAGTGGCGGTTATTCAAAATTAACCCGAAACGTCCGACCATGAAACCACAGCAATAAGAACGGTGAGTCTGACCAGTGGCTCTAAACCTGAGGGGCAAGTTATTCATAGAAAAACAAAATCAGAGCCCCCAAATCTATTAAAAAATTAAAATCTCCACTGAGCCAGCCACCAACACACAAAGCCACTAAGAGAGCTTCATAGGCCTAACAAAGATACCCTAAGACGAATTACAATTTTAGGTTGCAAAAGTAACTGTTTAATTTGTATTTTAAAAAAAAGAATGGACTTGAAAAACTACTCCAAACCCTGAATGCGAAGGGAGCTAGTTAAGAAAACGAGTACCAAACATATGATAGACAATTAAATTTTTATGCGTTGCCAATTTAACACAAATTTTGGAAAAAGCACCTTATTCCGCACTTTATAAGACCCTAATGACTATACTACTGCAGCAACACCCGGCAAACCTATAAGCAGACAACATGAGCCTGCC
>SNQN01000001.1:581268-596547 GCA_008642245.1 Bassia scoparia | reverse complement strand
TAATCTACCAAGTATTTTTAATCATCTAAACTTATTTTTCAGTAAATGAATAAAAATAAGTTGAATCAAACTTACCCTATATTCGATTCTGTTAATCGGATTTCTGTGTCACATTGACTCTGATACCATGATAATCGGACCATCTCAATCAAATTAAAAACTTAAGCTGATGGTTGAGACTCAGGAATATGTTATATACTCTATCAAATTCATTATTATTTTTTGTTGTAACTTTTTTATTATAGTAAAAAAATAATTTGGTCTAGTTTAATCTCATTTTTCCTTTAAATTTCATACTTGTTAGATCACCCGCACTCAGGTATTCACTACAAAAAAGGTGCTCATTATTTCATAATTCCAACAAATGTTAGTGTTGATGTTTTTCGCCCAAATTACTCATTATCGCCCCTCTTACATTATTTGTCAAAGGTGATTCAAGTGTGAATAAAAATATAAACATACTCTCATCGCAACAACGATGGTAAATTTTGAATTGTTGACGTTAATGTGTTATTTAGGGAGAGTGTCAATATCACCTTTCTTAGACCGGCATGGGACATGGGGTCACCAACTCGACACTCATCGCTGACTACATGATCTCTGAGTATGTCTATGAGTCTGCAACTATTATAGAGCAGTGTAGTTTTTTTAAGTTTGTTTACCCGGTTCATCGAAGCTTAACTGCAACTACATTCGGATCCGACCCGAGTTGCACATCTAGTTTATGGTGAGCGTGTCTCTCAACAAGAGTTTTTGCATATAGCGAGACTTGAACTCGAAACCTCCCTTAAGCGACATCAAATTGCTTACCACTTGAGTCAACTCTTATTGATGAGTAGTGTATTTACTCGGTACAAAATTGCAGAGCTACGTATGAATGATTCATCACATACATTAATGAGCAACATGGATCAGGTTGAACCATGTAAGTTAGGGATGCGTTAATTGTGTTGGTTYCATTTTTAAATTGTTAGTGTCAGATACTTGTGTWGTTGTGTATAGCATYGAAACACCCCTCGTGACGTGGGTTTTCTTTWWSGTACGTGCTCTGCTTTACAATCCCATGGCCTCAAACTTCATTATATWTTCGCGRTTAAATAAAAGAGTCGTTATGTTATATGTAGCTCTTAGTTAAGATTATATTCACCTGTTGATATGYATAATCGATRAATATTAAGTATTATAGTCGTCTTTGTTTGACATCCTTGTTAATCCATTTTTCAAACACYMAATATCATCATCGAGTAAATTTGCAATCGCTAGCTAATTAGAAGAAAMGAAATATCACGTGATAACTAAAGACATTATGCTTCCTTCCTTCCTGTGTACTCCTTACACTAAAGTTGCATGTGTACGAAAATTCTTCCAATTATTGAACCACAAAAACAAGGGACGAAAACGAAAACTAATCAATAATCATCAATATACAAAACCATTATTATTCACCATTAGTTATTGTATGAGTTAGTAATAATGGAAATTCAATACATTTTTGTCTAACATTCGTTTTTATTGTATTATTATGAAGAGAATTTTGCATAGTTTTGAACTTTTGGGTTAAATGAGGACTTGAGAAGCTCCTCATAATGAGTAATGAGTACTTGTATAACAAACAATGTACGAGATTAAGGATAGTCCTTAAGTGGTAAGAGCAATGGCCTTGGTGCTTAGGGATGTCGTGAACTCGTGATAACCTGGGTTCGCTTCTTACCTTTAACATATGTTGGAGTTTTCCCTCCCCTTACTATTCAAGGCCCAATAGACCTGGCAATCGGACCGTTCGGATCGGTCGATATCGGATCGTACCGATCCATCGCGGACCAACATTCGGATCATTGTACTTTCGAAACGGGACTCGAATCGATAATTTTGGATTCGATGGAGTAAAAACTTAAATTTTTATAGTTTAGGCATATTTAGATATCTTAGTCAGATCGGGATCGGTTCGGATATCGTATGAGTATCGGACCAAATTGTTTCGAATCGGTCCGACCCGTCGGATTCGGACCAACATTCGGATCGGATCGGGACCGCGGATCAGACGGTCGGATCGAATATACGGATTCGGTCAATTTTTGCCTGGTCTAAGGCCCAATATATTACTCCGTAATATTCTGTTTATTAACAACTTTGATATTATTGAGAAACGTAACAATTAAGGATAGTCCTAAGTTTTCCAATAAAACGTAACGATTGGAGGATTTGTGTACTTACCAAAAAAAAATGTAGGAGATCATAAATTTGGCGCTAGCAGTGATTGTACAAGTGCATGAAAATTGAAAAATGTAAAGACATAATAGCACTGACAAAACAGATTTTGTGTCGGTGTAAAACAACGTGTACTAGTGTAAGATAACAATTGTTTACAGACTAGATAAGTAGATAATAATCCCTGTTTCACAGCATTAAGTCAGTGAGCTGTGAGCATGAGAAGTACGGTCTTTAGTAACAAGTTCGGGCCAGCACTTGTTCATTCTTGTCGGACGGGCCGCTTTAAGCCGCACCCAACACGGAAACGCAAGTCCGCCTTACAAGACCAACGAGTTATAGTATATAGACGATACAAAATGTGGTGCATGGTGATTGTATTTAGTGTGCAACAATATATGGCCCGTGTGAATGTGGAAAACGAAATAAGGAGTTGGTTCGACAGCAACCAATGAAGGTGGGTTTGCGTCAGACGCGATTTCATGTGATCGTCGAATTTTCATCTGAATTTCTCTCCTCTTCAGTAATTCAGTTATCTTCTCGAAGTCGCTTACAATAGTGAATCTCACGTGCACCACGTGATGCAGCCCTACTCAGTCAGGGCCACTCGTCACAATTCAAGCCTAAAGAAAGAAGTACTCCGTACTCAACTAGAGTGTCGGTTTAATTACGAAACTAGTTTTGCGTCTTAGGTTTATTATGAAAATTGTATTTCGTCATTAAAAAAATTATAAATTATGCATCAAAATAAAATGTTCATAGCTAATTAGCAATAAAATTTATTGAATTGTAACTGTTTTTTTTTTAAAAAAAATGACTTGAAATTCAATAATGGAAGGTTTTCAAAAAAGTAAACATTTATGACATAAATTTTGTGCAATTTTAACATAAATTTATGAATACTTATCATTTAATTAAGAATTAATGCTTATATGCAGCCCTAAGAGCTGCGTATAGCATTTTCCTTTAATTAATTAAACGACTAATTTCGACCATAACTTTCTTTTTCGACCGTTAACTTTTGTATATAGCAAATGAACAGATTTATGCTCCCGTAGCACACTTGATGTTTGAACTTGTTTGCCTTGCATTGCATAGGAGTGATAAATGAATCGTGGCTATTTGAATAGCCAAGTGTATGTATCGCTTGTTCGGGTTTATGTAATTTTAATTTGTATTATTGGACATGAACCTTGTTTGGGTTATTTTTTTTATTATGATCCCGAAATCACGTAAGAATTTGCGCCTTTCTAATAGTACTCCTTTTTTTGGCGGAGACAACAAAATCACAAAGAATATTAGACTTATTGCATAATAACTCAATTAGATCAGAGTTCATGACAATTGATTTTAGCACTCTTCTTTTCACACGAACAGGACCAATTGTATTGTTCATGTGAGAGGAAGAGGAATGCCAAAATCACAACTTAAAGTTTACTAGTCATTCAATAGAATTGAATTAATATTTTTCAAGAAGGGAAATGAATAATACCAATATCAAACAACAACAACATTGTAGTAATCACAAGAGATTCTGGGATCGATTCTCTTCTCCGACTTTGTGGCTCTCTTAGCACCAAAAAAATATTTATAACCTGATACACTCTAAAACTTTTTCAAATTTATAATTCGAACACATTGTGTTTCATATTACTTGTACTAAGTAGTGTAATCAATTACATTTTATAAATTATCACTTCATACTTAATAGCAATTTCATAATTTCTTAGTAATCCCCGTGTTCCATTAAATTCATGTCAGTTTAAATTTTTACATTGTCATATTTGTCAATATACTTTTTAATAAGCACAAAATGTTAAAAAAAATATGAATTGAACATAACCTTAAATTTCTAACGAGCTTACATATTCTGATATCCAGGAACATGAACAAGGCTTAGGGCCTTAGGCAGGCGAATGAGAGGCCCAAAATATAAGATAGAGGCCCAATACAAAGTCACCTTTCTAGACTCCTGGTACTTCTTTTTTGGGCGGAGTAGCATTGGACAAACAAAAATATCACAAGGAATGTTAGACTTATCCCATAATAACTCAATTAGAGTTTACGACAAATGATTTTAGCACTCATATTTCTCTCACATGAACAGCGACCAATCATTATTGTGCACTCATCTTTCTCTCACATGAACAACGACCAATCATTATTGTTCATTCGAGAGGAACACGAGTGCCATAATCACAACTTAAAGTTTACTAGCCGTTCACGATGATTGAATATACATTTCTTTTGAAAAGGGAAACGAATTCATTTGCAATTTGAAATAATAATAATAATAATAAGTTAATAACAACAATGCAGCAATTACTACAAGAACAATCACATATGACTGATATAGAAGCATCTAAATACAGCAAATTGAAACTCAAAACCCTAATTAGTGAAACTTAATCACTAATCACTACTTATAATTAGGACTAAGAGCATCATAAGTGACAGTTGGCTGAGGTTGTGGGGCCCCTTCTAGGAGCACATCAGAGTCAAGATAAGTGGCAGTACTCTTGCAAGGGAGATAGTCCATCATCTTACCCTCCTCACAAAACTTGGGCTTATTGAAAAACCAAGCACATGTTTCAGGTGACTTTTGATTTGGGAGGCCCAAAATGCAATTGTCTCTCACATCCAACACTCCCTTCCTCATCAATTCCATGCATTTGGGCCCAACTTGGGTGAAATAGTTGTCACACAAGTTCAACTGCCTCAAGTGTGGCAGCTTGCACAACTCCTCTGGCACTGCCCCATAGAACTCATTCTTCCTCAGGACTAGGAACTCCATCTTCCCTAGGCAGGCGAACGACCGCGGTATCGGCCCGGTTAGGGTGTTTTGCGATACGTCGAAGACGCGGGCCTTCTTGAGGAGACCGATCTCGTAAGGGAGGCAGCCGGAGAATTGGTTCCCTAGGAAGAGGATTTCCAGGAGGGTCTTTGAGGCCTGCCCAATGGACTTCGGTATTGGGCCTGTGAACCTGTTGTTGGCTAAGGTGATGAATGCCGCGGTCGACGAGCCCAAATTAGAGGGGAGGTCTTGATCAAASTTGTTGTTGTTGATGAAAAGGGCCAGGACGTCAAGGTTGAAGAGTTGGGCCGGAATTGGGCCTTCGAATTGGTTAAAACGAAGGTCCAAGAAGGTTAAATTGGTTGCTCCAAGAACATTAACAGGGAATTTTCCTGTGTACTTGTTATTACTAAGGTCTAGTTCAAAGAGGTATGGAAGATTGCTTAGGACAGGGATTTTCCCTGTAAAATCGTTGGAGTTTGCGTGGAAAATCGAGATGTCGGGAAGACGATTAATGAAGTCATCAATGGTGAGGAATTTGTTCTTACCCATAATATTGCACTCATTGAATTGGATAGCATAGAGGGCTTGRTGTTTGTACTTGTTAAGAAAAGCACACCCAAACTTATTGTTTTTGCAATAGTCACGATTTGATTTTATGTTGCAAGGGTTTCCCTCAACCCCTTGAAGAAATTTGTCTATGACCTTTGTGGCTATTTGGACTCGAGTTTGGCCCACGAATGGCGGTGCCATTGGTGGGGGGACCATGAATGGCGGTGCCATTGGTGGGGGGACCATGACCGGTGGTTGTGACGGAGGAGGGCATGGTGGAGGTGGTGGCGGAGGACAATTTCCGGGACTTTCCGGGGCAGGAGAGCCACCAATGACAATTTCTAAGGCTTCCCTTCGCGGTGTTGGAGGAGTAACATGTTGAAGTGGTGTCATGGGAGGCTGATGCTAGATTATTTGGTTGGTTGAGGTTGAGCACAATTTGACACTAGTATAATTATTGTGATGAAAATTGAAGAAACATTCTGAAGCTAAAATGGAGGTTTTGATACTCATGTTGGTCACTCCTAAGATATTTCTCACACTTTTAGTGACTTTGTTAGTTTCTTATTATTCCCTTTTAAAGAGCAACAATAATTGTATGAAGATGGAAAATACTATACGATGACACAAGTTGAAGACTTATGTTGACGAAGTCCAATCACGTTAGTCTCTATCGTAGTCGTAGGATTGCTAATTAAATACCGATGAGGAACTCTTTGTTCCAATGGTAAGACCGATAATCTGTGTATAATAGGTTACATCATTAAAACGATGATTAGAAATTTATGTTGAGGAACGGATTAATTTGGATACATTATGTGATTATTATATATAATGCTTCGAACAATAATCTCGTATATAATAATTAAACTCTCGGCGAAGATTGCATTTTGTATAGTAAAGAGTTCGTACAAGCAACTTGTGTTTATTTGTGAAATTTGATGCCAATATAATTATACGAAGTGTATGTTTTCCAATGGAAAGTCGTATATTTGTTTCAATGCATTTAAATATCTCATAATATCATATGGACTATTATTACTCAAGACTTCAAGTCTCTCTTGCCCTTTGCTAAACACTAAAGACTGTTGATTTTCTTCCCAAAATCTTTTGGTTCTTTCGATTGTCACTACGCTTTACCCTTCAAACATGCCATTAATACACATTACATTTGAATGTTTTGAACTTCGAATAGCATTTAAATAAGATTTTTCTTTCCGTGGTATACATTCGAGAAAGAGAGTAACCCATTTTGCAAATGGTAAACAACCACAACAGAGTTTGACGAATATGATTATTATTTTATCTTGATATATTACGCCTTTATGTATTATAGTAAATCGACCATTGTAAAAAATTATTTACAAATCCATGCTATCAGTGACTAAAATTACGACGAAGGCTTTAGTAAGAAGGGAAAAGGTTTTTAGAATTTAGTACTATCTCTGTTTTTTAAAATGTCTCCACTTGTAGCAAAAAACTCTCACATAAAAAGTACAAGTGAAACATCTAAAAAAACGAAGATAGTACAAGTATTTGTGTAATTTTGGAGAGGGTCCGATTATGATGTTTTACAAACTGTAGATGCATCAAAGAGAAAAGGTGATGATAAGCATATAATTGGGTGATGAGTGGTGATGATCATTCATTTTCAGTCACGTACTTGAATACTATTCCTAACAAAATTAAAATTGCACCAATGAAATTTCATTTACAAATTGCCAAATGAAAAGAAAGGTGTCGTACATCATTTCCCTCAAAACTTCCACAAGACTACAATGATCAATTATTGGAAACGGCCAATTATGCTCTCAACTTGATCAAAATTCAAAACTAATTAGCTAGCTGCTTTATTTTGGTCCCATCGTAATGGAAAGCAAGCTTATATATCGTCTGATTTAAGTCGTGTTCTCGTCAATTTATTTCAATAAATTTCAGTAAAACAAGTTCGGTTCAATAAAAATAAGTTCACTCAGTAAAAATTAAGTTCAATTTTTAAGAAATTTGTTAAGGTTTCAGTAAAATAAGTCCGATTCAGTAAATTCAGTTGACGAGAACATGACTTTTAATTTATAGAAATTATTGTTGTTAAGTGTGTTTATATACAATTTAAGTTATGTTCCTTTTAACTTATTTTCGGTATTTTATTAAATAAAATAATTCGATAAGTACAAAATAAGTTGAAAAGAACTACCCTCGTATGGTAATGATGCGATTGATCTTATGATTTTTCTGAGTTCTTTTATTTTATAAAAAAATGTTATGTTAAAACAAATTTGAATTTGGTCGCCCCTATTCATGCACAATTTATTTTCTTATAAAAAAAAAACTTACTCGCTTGATTCATAAACTTAGGCATGTAGCTAATTAGCTCCTAGCAATGAGTATTATACGAGTAGGTGATATATGTGGATCGAAAGTGCTCAGATAAGCTGATTAATTGTTTTGAAAGATTGAGTGTTGAAATCGGGTGGAGTGAAATGATGGAGGATACTGCCGATAGTAAGAGTTAAAGTTGTGGCGTACAACGATTGTTGTATTTGTGGCTTCGTAGTAGGACCAAGAAGACAAAGGCGAAGCTATTACATGGCCCTAGGTATAAACTGGATCTTGCATTTAACCCTGTACTGTCAAGGTAGTTTCGACTGTGTCAGTCTATTGTAGTTCTTTTTTTGAGAAAGAAAGGAAATAGAGTTGTGCATTAAAGTCACGCTATGGTGAATTGTTATTGGCACAATCTTGTATCACGGCTGCTGTTTGACATGGATGATAGTCCCAAAATTGTTAGTTTCGACGGTGAAGTGGAAGAAAAATAGGAGATGGGCCACTTGCTCACGTGAAGATAAAAAAAATTGGGTCCATGATTGTCTTTTTTACAAAATCATAGTGTGACTTTGTCATCATATCCTTAATCCATTTATTATTCAATTACATCATATCCTTGATCTGCATTTTTATAATTCTAGTAGATCTTTATCATATCCTTAATTAATTTTAGCACCCAATGATGGCAATTGCGCGATTGAACATGCAGGCCCGTTGCTGCATTTAACATCTCCTGTCTATGATGAGTGTGATGTGGAGCATTGGAGGTGCATGCATAAAATGCACCATCATTCAAAAACCATAAATTAATGCCTTCCTTCTCTATCTGAACATATACCGGCACGGCCCTACTCAGACTCTTCTTCATCTTGACTCGTTCAAGTAACCCTACATAATTTGATGAATAATTTTGATGAGAAGTAAGGAGTAATCGCAGATTAGAGATAAAGTGCGATTAATCTTGGTCAATACACCGAAGATGGACGAATAAGTTAGGCTTGAGTGAAAAATGTTTGATAAAATGGTGAACAATGTTTAGAAATTTTTAAGAAAATGTTAGTATATTTCCAGACAATTTAGATGAATGAATGTTTTTTTTATGACCGAACAGTGGAAAAGAATTGCATAACAATAGTAAAACATGACCCCAACAGTATTTGCGCTATCTTAGTCGCTTGCCATCGCTCTGCACTTATGATTTACCATTTCTTATATTTGATGATTATTTCAGGAGAACATATGATAAGCAAGACCCCGTTCTTAGATTGAATTGAACTGAATGAACTAAATCTCTATAAATAAGTCAAGGGAGGAGCAACTGTGTCCCTTGAAAATATCACATTTTTAACCCTAGAAAAACCAATTAACCATTTACTTATATACTCTCCTTAATTCAAAAGTATCCTATAAGGAAGTTCAAAAACTTGCCTAAAGTACATAAATTGAAAAAGGAAAGTTAATTTATATATTGAAAACAACAACAATGATCATGATACTAAATAATGGCAAGACAAATATTCAAATATGCAACAATCATATAAATATTAGAATTTAATCGAAAATAAAGGTCTTGACACAATATAATGTACAAAATATTAATCCAATGAGAATACTATGATTACAACCTTATGTTTATATCTAAATGTCTCTCATTAAAATTTAATTCTAAAAACAATTTCTTTCTTTGCTTATTCTTGTATTTACCCGGTACACCACATAATTCATTAATTCGGTTTTATGTATGATCCGAATTGAATAATAAACCATTTAATAATATATTTTTTGATAAAATTTAAAAATAATTGTGCAATTAATCGACCACATGACCACAAAATACTAGAATTTACAATTTAGAAAGGAATCCTCATTTATGAGACTGAAGGGTGAATTAAGTTAGTTAAATTGAACTGATACTGAGGTTAATGTTACTCAATGATTAAAAAAAAAATAATGTCTAAAGAAACAGAGCCTAAGCCTCTCAGTTAATTAATCATTTCGAATGTAAATCCTGTATAGGTGAGTTGTTTCTATTGGTCATGAAAATTATTAATCCAATATGGTTTATCAAAGTTCAAGCACCTTTGTCTTAGATTTAAAAGGAAATGACCTCTATGTTGGCTTTCACATAGTCGAAATTTGAGCATTACTTATTCTACTAAATTTCGCTAATTTGTGATTGTTGTCAAAACAAATTAAAAGGTTATTCTTGTTGCAACCCTGTAAGCTCCGGAGAAGTCGTCAAAGTGATGAGCTGCGATTGAAAACATCGCACGCTACTGTTCCATCTTTATTTTTTTTTTTTTTGTCAATGTAGTTTTTTTGTTTAAAAAGAACAAAAATAAGAAGAAAAAAGAAATAAGGTCGATTAAGAACCGCTAAATCAACAAGTAAGCGCGACGACAGTTGCATATATGCTGATATATCTCATGAGCGTCAAAAAAGAAGATGATGGGGCTCTCATGCTATTTTATCAATATTGGTTTATAAGAATTCACCTATAAGTCCCGACTCTTTCTGCTCGTCTGTACACAATAGTTGTTTGGTTAACTTTTGACAAGTGTAACTATAATGTCTGAACGACACTCTAAGCTTTGTGGTCTCCTCATGTTCCGTGCAGCGCTTTACACCTGCTGACCAATGTTTCAGAAAAAGTAAAAGATCTTGCAGATTTATATCCATAACATCGCAACAAGACCATGCGATAGAGCAACTTCAAACATTCGCTCTCGATATAGCTCCATTATATATGAATACGGTACACATGATATATTCATGTTGACTCGTTACCAGACTTTTGACGTCCTATTATGTGGCTCCAAACACTGATTAAATCAATTTACGAAATACAAGGCTTCTCATGCAGACTAACAAAAAACTACTTCCACCATCCCTTTCGCAATTTGCAAATGCATCCTAAAGTTCTGGGGTCAATTTAATTGTTAAGATCGATAGAAAATTGCACAATTATTACTAAGCTTGAATCATTATACGTGTTCTCCGTATCGTATTAACGTGCAACGATTTGACATAAAGAAAGAGAAAAAAGAATGTAGGAAATTTTGATTCGCGAGATAGCCCAAGTGAGCAGTCTTATATATATGAAACGGATGGCAAAATGACTACCAAATCATTTTGAAGTGTAGGAAAAGGAAAATAGAGTGATCCCCATTAAGTTAGAATAGGATCCAGCGAAGTGAGAGTGTGTGATATTTAAGTAAGTCCAGGCTGCGATGAAAACTGAAATGTGTTTTTAGAGGAGTGAGATGATAAATCTCTCCATGGCCGGTATAAATTATTAATCTCATGAGCTTGGTAATCTCTTTTTATTATAAGTGCTATAAGAGTTTATTGTTTTTAAGCTTAAACCTTAGTCCTTAGCTTTGTTTACTTATGATTTCTGTATGTGATAATTTTTTTCATATTTATGTAAATGATTGAATGTGTCCTCTGACAATATTCTAAATGAAACCGAGAGGTTAACAAACAACGTAGAAAACTTTTATGTGTATAGCTATATACCAGCATACTAATCAAAATAAATAGATAATAAAGTACCAACGCCATCTGGAATCACTACTCAGGGAATCCATTTATAAAATGTCTGTAATAGCATATATATGCAATCAATTCCATTGATCAAGCTCTTTAGGTGACTAATATAAATTGATAGGTCCTTATTTAATTTCCCGTCTATTTAAACTCACGTTGATTATAAAATACGTAATTTCTTATAACTCATAATATTCTTAATGTCGCCTAATCCCCAATTTAGGACTGATGGAGTTGCCGATAATCAGGGAACGCGTCTAGGAGCAGTTATTACTTTTATATTATTCACCGCGGCCATTAAATATTAAAGAACCTTGGGATTGTTCGGTGAGTGAAAGTTGTCTTGTTTGACCATATAACGGGAGTATGTTAGGTGTAGTTTAGTCTCAAATCCCTTATTTTTATTTTCTCCTCCCTGAATATTACAATAATAATTAAAAGTTAGCTATAAGTTTCATAGATCCTCCAGGTGTAGATTAAACTTCGTTAAAAATGATAATTATTAGCATGATTTACAAATATACTGAGAAAATTAGATCTTATCACATGTGACGATAGCATCTAACAAAATTACACGATTCTGCAAAATAGACAAGAACCTCTCAATTTTGTAGAAGTGTGCTGGGATCTTGAGCCCCAAATTCATACTCACAGATCTAATAGTATTTTTAAGTCCAGAATGAACGAGAAATATAAAACGACTCTGTTTGGAATAATTGAGTGTGTTATTATTTATCCAAATCTGTTATATTATGTTTTCCGTGATTTGGTGCAAATTATATTTTTTTTATATAAAATAGTATAAGTTTTATAGGAATAATATGGGGTTTGATTCTATACTCTATTAGTACTACGGAGGTAGTAGATTTGTCCATATATGACTTGGGTAGCTTTGAATATATGCTAAAACAAAACAACCCACCATTTGTATATCTTACGAGATGGTAGAACTACATGACAAAACATTGTTGCTAGTACGAATTAGGATAAGCACTAATAAAAAGTTACCAAAGTTGATACGTATTAAACATACCCAAGTCTGAGCCTAAGGCAAGGGCGATTTGTCATTTTCACCATATTTGGTCGTGACGTCCGGTTAGATTTATAAAATTAAGGAGTTTATTTTGTATCCATAATAATTTTAACTTATATATAGATCATAAAATGATCATATCTATTTAGACCCGACTCTCACATGCTTATAACTCAAAGTTTAATTTATGGACCCTACTGTTTGCACTTGGTTTCGCCGTTAGTACTAGTAGCCGGATAAGAGTAAGTGGGAAGATATCACACCATACCTTTTTATCCTTTTTGTTTACTTTTTTTTGTGTTGCACAGCGTAAAAAAAATAAGAGGTTATTATTCAATAAGGATTCACCAAACATGATCAACATAAACACACATTCGATTATTTGTCCTACTCATAGTACTACAACCTACCAAGAGCAGTGAAACAAGATTGTCCTAAATATAGTATCCATCACTAGACTTAACAATATCTTGACAACATGAGGCCAATCTTATCAATTCATTAATTGTTAGAATGTATTCCGTCAATCATAAATAATAATTAAGTGATATATCAACAATCCCAAATCACATTGGATTGGTGGATACTTCTTGTAGCACGCGTTTGCTCTCGACATACGAATTACACAGATCGTTTTTTTTACTCTCATTGCGAGATCAGATCTCTAAAGAATTTGTTTTGAGTTTAAAAAAAAATTATCAAATCATAGAATAGGAAAAAGATATAAGGACATGTAATGCAAGTATGCAACATCATAATACAAACTATTACTCCGTTAAAACTAATACTCCCTCCGTTTACGTTTTAAATGCCGTAATACTTGAATTGTTTCCTCTACAAAATATGTAAGAGAGAGAGTATAATAATATTTGGCATGAGTGTTCGCTCTCTTGAAGTACTTAGTTTATCTAGGGTTGTACGCAAACAGTATCTCCTTCAAGTACACGCATATCAATTATCCATTAAAAGTAATGTGATCTACCCTTTAGTAGGGTAAGTCGTATATAGCGGATCGAGTTATGCACGGTTTACGGAGCGCTGGCTCCTTTTCCCTTTTTCAATAATATTAACCACAATTTTGCATAGATAAGTGCACTAAATGGATTGGTGCGGTAATACCTACAATAAGCATATTCCTGTCACCAGTGTGTCATCTTATATTTCACACCGACCTGACGCAAAATATTAAATCCTTCATTCCTCCCGAAGTGAGCAGGGAAGGTTGATGATTCAATACTCATAAAACCAACCGTATATTGCTCAGCATTTGCCTCGTTCAATGGGTCCATTTGGCTCTGATTCACCCAGTTGCACAAACCTTGGTTGGGCCAATTTCAACATAGCACTAACACTCAATATGTTTGAGAACGATAATAGGAATCGTACCCGAGCCATATGCGCCGCGAAGGGTGCCCGGGGTCGTTTTTGATTGTCCAATCTCCACCATATTTTTAGAAGACCACGCTAAATCCTTACAGCACTCTCTAATGTCGAAATTCTGCCACCGCCCTTACCCCTAATGTAAACCTCTGCACTGACTCCTGAAATTCAACTATACACAATTGATCATTCCGTCATAATTCCTACTTAGTTGACCTTCTCCTATACCCTCCATAATCTTTCCTTGAGGTGTTGTGCCAGACACATGTGGCCGAATACAGTGGATCTTCTCTATCTATATATCCACTCCCCCTATTCCCGCTCATACATGCGTTTGCCACAAACTTTGACCCTAAGATATTGCAAAGAATGGAACATGTTACTAAACTTTGAGGTCCCTATTTATCGATGGCAATCAACACCACCCTTCCGTAGGCCATAGGCAATTAATCCACTACCAGAGTAACATACAAACTACAAAACGCCCTGGAGATCTTGGTTGCATATCAATAGCAACTGCCCATTTAATACATCGATTCAAATTCAACTTTCTGATGCCGATATGCAATCAAATTAGACGCTTGAGAGCGGCTCCACCCTACAAATTTACTATACCTATTCTGAATTCACTTGTCGAAATGTCAGCACCATCTCTCTACCTCGCTCTAGATTTTGATCTCACTTGGTTCTTTATCTCGGTCATCATGCATCAACCCAAATGTTTCTCAAGTAATTATTGAGTGCCATAGCGAGAAATATTTGATACAGTTTCAGTCTTTATAACTTACCATTAGTCTTGAAGTATGTACATTTACACCAACGGTGACCCCTAACTTCTTCGTCCCGTAACCCAATTAAGTACGAAATAATTGTATAAACCCCCAAAGTGCTACAAGTACATACGAACTATTTTACTCTGTCCCTACCCCTTAACCAACCCCTCTAACCAGCATACCATCATTCTTGATTGCAATCTGTATATTGTGGCTTCATTTTGTACGAAGGAGTGATGAAGCTACTTGAGGTTTCGGTCCGGACACTTTCTCTCCCCAATATACAATACTGCTCACACCCTAGGGTAGGCTTTATGTTTAACCATTGTCTCCGCTTACCTACACTACGCCGCGCCTTGTAGTTCTATGGTGTGTGTATTGTTTACGCGCCCCCATTACTTAATTTGGTGTATTCTCTATAGCTTTCCGTCCGTTTCTCGAGCCTATATTCATGTTTTACATCTTGTTGACTTTTCGGTCTGGTACCTTTCTAGGTTGTCTCGATTAGTGATCAATGCTTTAATTTATTATAATATATGCGCTTTAGAAACCGACACGCCATCGGTTCTCCTGTATTACACACTTAATGTGCATACGATGCATGGGGGCATAAAATAAGATTGCTCCGTGAAGATTTTCGTAATATTAATAATCCCTAAGCCTTC
>SNQN01000001.1:483724-581243 GCA_008642245.1 Bassia scoparia | reverse complement strand
TAGAAGTTAGCACCGCCACCACCATCTAAGCCATAAAAGGTCATATCTCTCACCTAGTACAATCACCAAACAAAACGAAGAGGTCAAACCGCAGACGACGATGGACGTTATGCACGATGACGTTGAAGAATCGAGCACCCCGACTCCGTTAAGTTTTCGGCCAAAAATACATGTTTTCATAGATTATAGGTTCGGCCTACAAAGTAGAACCCACCGACGGTGGGTTCGGCCTACGAAGTAGAACCCACCATCGGTGGGTTCTACTTCGTAGGCCGAACCTACCTTGTTCTACTTTAGAGATTTATTTTTTTTTATTTTCTTTGCTTAATTGTTGGATTGAAAATAATATGTTCAAATATTAATAGTAATTTACAAAAAAAAAAATTCTATTAATTAAAAATTGTTGTTGATTTTGATTGTAATTTAATTATGTGTGGTTTTAATTGTATTTTTTTGATATGCCCTACGGTGGTTTGCTACGTTAATGGGCGGCGCGAGCAGGGTTGTGGGGCATGCTGCTACGTTGGGTGGCTGCTACTTCGGTGGTGGTGGCCAGAGATGGTGATTGAAGAAAGAGGTTTGGGAATTGGGATGAATGCAGAAGCAGAATGGGCAAATTTAAGAGGGAAGGGTAAAAAAGGAAATTAATAAAATTACGCGGGCGGAATACGGAGTATTGCGGGCGTGATTTAGCTCTTCACTTGTTGTATTTGGCAGAATTTCTTGTTATCACTGTTGATCTGTTTGAGTCATGATACATGCAGCCTAGTGCTGCATGAATCCTTGCAATACAGGGGTAAAATCATCATTTCGTGTAAGTGTGAAGACAAAATAAACGTGCCACTTCCCACGTGAAGATAAAAAAATTTGGGTCCATGTTGTCTTTTTTACAAATCATAGTGTGATTTTGTCATCATATCCTTAATTCATTTTATCATATCATATCATATCCTTGATTCATTTTTACCAATCTTAGTGAGATTTTATCATATCTTTAATTAATTTTAGCACCCAATGATGTGCGGCAATGCGGCATTGAACATGCAGCCCGTTGCTGCATTTAACATTCCTCCTGTTATATGATGAGTGGATGTGGAGCATTGGAGGTGCATGCATAAAATGCACATATCAAAACCCATAAATATAATGCTTCGTTTCTTATCTGAACATACTACTCTGTAGCCCGTACTATGACTCTTCTTCATTTTGACTCGTTCAAGTACTCCTACATAATTTGATGAGATATATTTGATGAGGAAGTAGAGAGTAATCGCAGTTAGAGATAAAGTGCGATTAATTCTTGYTCAARACARCGAAGATGGACGAATAATGTTAGGCTGAGTTGAGAAAATGTTTGATAAGTGGTTGGACAATGTTAGAAATTTTTAAGAAAATGTTAGTATATTTCCAGACAATGTTAGGATTGAATGAATTTTTTTTTTATTGACGAACAGTGGAAAGAATTGATGAACAATAGTAAACAGTGCRCCAACAGTATGTGCGCTATATCCTTAGCTGCTATATGTTTACCATTTCTCATATTTGATGGATTATTTGAGGAGAGACATATGATAAGCTAAGACTCCGTTTCTTTAGATTGAATTGAACTGAATTGAACTAAATCTCTATTACATAAGTCAAGGGAGGAGCAACTGTGTCCCCTTGAAATATACATTTTTAACCCTAGAAAAAAAATTACATTACTCTATTATACTCCTCCTTAATTCAAAGTATCCATATTAAGGAAAGTTCAAATAAACTTGCCAAAGTAATAAATTGAAAAAGGAAATTTAATTTTTATATTGAAAAAACAAATGATTACTAATAAATGGCAAGACAATATATTCAAATATGCACAATCATATAAATTAGAATTTAATGATATAAAGGTTGACAAATATAATGTACAAAAATAATCAATTAATGAAATAATATCACAACTTATTTTATATCTAAATGTCATTCATAAAATTTAAATTCTAAAAACAATTTTCTTCTTTGCTATTTTGTATTTACGCGTACACCACAATAATTCATTAATTGTTTTATGATGATCGAATTGATAATTAAACCAATTAATAATTATATTTTTGATAAAATTTAAAATTAATTGTGCAATTAATCGACGCACACATAATACTAGTATTTTATGAGAGAAGGAAATTAAGTTAGGTAATTGAACTGAACGTACGTAATACTAACTGATTTACCATAAAAATAAGTCTAAAAAACAGAGCCTAAGCTCTGTTTAATTAGATCTAATGAAATCGTTGATTGTTGCATTGAAATATGATTATCATTTTATCAAGATCAAGCACCCATTTGTCTTAATTTAAAAAAACTTATGTTGACTTTCACATAGTCGAATTGAGCATGTACTATTCTACTCAAATTCGCTAATTTGTGTGTTTGTCAAACAAATTAAAAGGGTTATCTTGTTGCAACCTGTAAGCTCCGAGAAGTGTCAAGTGATAGCTGCGATTGAAAAATCGCAGCTACTGTTCATCTTTTTTTTTTTTTTTTGTAAATGTAGTTTTTTTTTTAAAAAAAAAAAAGAAAAAAGAAGTCTAACCCAAATAATAACCACCACATTGCATAAATTACATGCGGTCAAAAAAGTAATGGCCCATATTATTTATCAATTGTAAAATACTATAAAATCGACTGGACAATGTTTGGTACACTTTTGACAATGTTTTACTATATCTGAACAATATTTGTACACCTGTGACAATGTTTCAGAAAAAGTAAAGAATTGCGATTTTCCAATCGCAAGCTATGACTTTATTATTCCTCGTAAGCTCCAACATGGAAGGAATATATATGTGACTGTACAATTTTGATCTTATTGTGCAAATATTAAACAATTTACAAATACAAGGCTTCAATCTTAAACACCACCCTGTCAATGCATCGTGTATTAATTTGAATCGAATGACCAATATACTAGTAATAATACTTCCTCCGTATCGTATTAACTGCAACGATTGACATAAAGTAAAGAGAAAAAAAATGTCCAACCATGACAGTTAATATATGAAACGGAGGAATACAACTTTGGAAGTGTAGGAAGTAAATAAGTATTCCATTTTAATAGGATCAAAGTAGTTTATAGTAATACTCATGAAAACTAAATGTGTTGTGATGATGATAAATCACACATGGGCGAAAAATCAAGAGCTGTAATCGCTTATAAGGCTAAAGAGTATTGTTACTAACCTCGTTGTCTATTGATTTTAGTTAATTTTTTAATTTTATGTATGATTAATGAACTTGCATTCTTAATGACGGACACAACGTAGAGCCTTTTGATACTATCATACTAATAAAATAAATAGATAAAAAGGATAAATAAAGGATCATTATAAATTGTGATACATGCAATAAAAATCAAGCTTCTATATAAAGATAGCTTATTAATTCCCGTCTAATTAGACTTTGAATTACAAAGTTTTTATACTCATAATATTCTTAATGTCGCCCTAATCCCTAATTTTAAGGACTAGAGTGCGAAATCAAAGGGCAATAACTCACCCAAATACACTTTTATAATTGCTTTTGACCATATAACCGGTTGTGTTTGCCTCAAACTTATTTTCGAAAAAAAATTAAGTTTAGATAAGTTCAGATCAAAAACTCGTAAAAAAAATTTAATTACCAAAATAGATCCAGATAAGTAAAAATAAGTTGAATAGAACAGACTCAATTTGTATGTGCTGGATATTAATCAAAGTTGTTTTTTGTGAGAGAGAAAAAATAATGAGTTGTTTATTTTCAACTTATTTTTTCCTGATTTGAACTTATTTTTTTTAAATATAAGTAAAAATAAGTTTAACATATCCTAAGTATTACTAACAGAATTTACAATAATGATTTGTATGATATCTAAACAAAACAACATTTGACGAGAATGTACTACATGACAAAACAGTTGTACACACGATTGTACGTAACTGCACATGGCGGATTTGTCATTTCCCAATTTCACTCCGTAATAAATTAGATGTTTGTCATAATAAAACTTACATGCAAAATGTATTTAACCCCACTTAATCATATGTAGACCCGTCATTGCTAACTATAGCCGATAAATGATATCACCATACTTTTTTTTTTTTTTTTTTTTTGCAAAAAATTTATTCATAAATCACAAATAAATAAATAAATATGATTGGTACTTATTACATACATAGCTAAATATAACCAATTATTACTATTCATGTGCCACTATATATTAATAGTGAGGACGTAATCTAAATAGTGATAAAAATCCCAACAATTGTGATCTTGCACGCGGTCACAACGAATTACACACTTTTTTTACTACACATTGCAGTCAACATTGATTTTGTAAAAAAGTTTATCAATACATTAAATAAAGATTAGAAGTAATGCAAGTATGCAACATCATATACAATATATCTCCGTAATAACAATACCCCTCCCTACGTTTTAAATCAATACTGAATATTTTACCTCTTACAAATAATGTAAGAGAGAGATAATAATATGCATGGGTTCGCTCTTAGTTAACTAGTTACTAGGTACAAGTTCTCCTCAATTACACGCATATCCAATATCCATTAAAATCATATCCCTTTAGTAGGGTAAGTCGCTATATACGTCGAGTTATACGGTTGTACGGAGTCCTTGATTGTGTACAGTAATTAAGTGTACTATGTTCACACGTACCTGACGCAAATATAATCCTCTAACTTAGACAGTGAAGGGGAGGTGAGATTCAAACCCGTGATCTCTGCGTCATTTTGGCTCTGATACCATGACAAACCTTGGTGGGCCAAGCACAAGCACACACAAGGAGAACAATAGACTACACATATGCCCAATGGGCCGGGGTCGTTCCATTCTAAAACCATATGTTTATAGGTGGAGTAACCCGTTGACTTATATATTGATCATTCCCTACTCATTCTTTCGATGTGGGACACATGTGGAGTACTTTCCTTAACACTCCAGCTCACATGCGTGCCACTTTTAGTATGCAAGATGGATATGTTACAAACTTCTACATGAGATCAACAAGCCCTTCCTTGGGGCATATCTACTTGGGACAAATAACTCTGTTGGGTTACATGCTCCAAACAGACAACAACATCTTCCATATGCAATCAATAGACCGTTGGGCTCCACTTTACATTTGATGGGTCAGGATCGTCCGCTCTGATACCATGTTAACCGGACCATCTCAACCAAAAGTTTCAGTTAATTATTGAGAAGCAGGAATATGTTATATACTCTATTAGTATGTATTAAACTACTCTCTCCGTAACAAAATAAATGTAACAAACGAATATTTATCTCTCACAAACAATACACATTTGTTGCATTTATTTTGTTCATTTGTTACGAAGGAAGTACATTAGATCCACTTTTCCTCACAAATAATCTAAAATGAGTTTTTTAACATTGCTTAACTCGATGTATTGATGAGTTATGTTACGATTACTTAATTTGTGTTTTTTTACATCGTTTAATTATTTGTGATTTGTTGCTTAGTGATAAGTATGAATGATTTATTAATGATTCATTGCATTGAATAATGAATARGATGCATGGCATAATAAATGGACCGAAATTTGCTATAAATACCTAAGCCTTGTACGTATTTTCATCATCACCTACAATAATCATACATACTTTTGTAAACAAACACAACCCAACTTTACACTTCAATTCTTGCTTAATTACTCACTTATTATCAAAGCATCAATGGCAAAGTCTCGTTCCTTCCTTAACTTCATTGCAATCCTTCTCCTACTCTTAGTTGTTCTTAACCAAGGTGAGCTAATTAGCTTTCGAATCCATCATTAATAATTGTTATCATAATATCGTGTTAGTTTGTTGCGATTAATTGTTTATTAGTAGGATTGAGTAGCACTTGATTGTTAATGGGAAGGTTTATTTGCATCTCATACCTATAAGGTTGTAGGATCAAATCCTAGCATCGGCCCCTACTTTTAAGGTGTTTTGTCGAACTATAGTATCGGGTTAACATGAGCAAAATTTCGAAAGCTACGTGATTCATAGATTTGTTATTTGCTCAGGTTAACCTCTGATATATACTACAATTTGAAGTCAAGGTGTGAGTGTGTACTAGTGTTTTTTTTAACACATAAATATTACCGGTAAAATTGATGTTGTTAATTTGAATCAGTATTTTTTTTATATAAAAAAATGCATATATAGAATGGGTTATATTTGGAAAAAATAGAGTACAAAAATGTCCAGAATTGTTCAACAAATTTTTTATGACGCAACACTAAATACATATATACTTTGTGTGACATAATATAACCATTTTATCCTTAAAAACTGTCGCATGACTTAACAAAAACAATAATAAAATCCTTTGAATTTTCAAAGGGACGATAATTTAAATTTGATGAATTCCTCAATTTGTGATCTACTGGTATATATGTCATATAAGCCGTCCACTTAGATGCCAAGGAGTAAGGACTTGCCTTGACAAAGATGTTCCTTATCATACTTATCTCCTTTTTGAAATTGTAATCCAATCTCGAAGAGGATATATCGATAGAATATGAAGGGAGTATTTCGTATSTGATCTTACTGATGCTACACTATCAATATTTACTTCATAATGTCACATATATACTCCGTATAAGATACGTAATAATTACTCTGRAATTGATCCGCGATCAATGATTAAATGAATAAATGATGTTACTCTTATGAAAAATTRTATGYTGTGAACTGTGAAGTAGTGACAAACTTCTGATATTGTTTAGTAGTAATTATTCCTTAGTAAATTGATTTTAGAAATGAAATATATATTCTRCGTTTCTCTTATGGAGTACATGAAAAGGTATACTTATTAGTTAGTGGACAACGCAAATGTTTGAAAGAATTAGTGTAAGAAAATTACACTTTTAATGAATAAATAAATAAATTTGACACCCTGAAAATTGATACATCAATTATTTTATTATTTAATTGTGAATCAAACTTTTTTTTACGGAAAACCAAACTATCATCAACTAAAGAATTAATATCGTTATTTTTATGTTGAAATTTACATTATACTTCCCGTCAAAAAAAATATATTATACTTGATGAGCTGGAGTTGAGAGAGATTTTTAGAATAATTAATTATCATAAATCCTAAGCTATATAAGGAGTATTATATTTAGTTAATGAATAACAAATGCGAATAGTTTACCAACGACGAAATTTTCAAACAGTGACATGTAGTGGTGCGATCCCATTCATTACTATTTTTCTTTAAGAGCATCATAATATTTAAATAAATAGCATAAAAAAAAATATTTAAATAAATCTTTGATCAATTCTATTAATAATCACTAAATTGTTTGTCCTAGATTGGGTACAAAATTTCAATACATCGAGTAATATTTACTTTGATAGTTTATTATGCAATGCTAGAGTGTTTGGCCGTTCCTTTTTCTTAAGAGAGAGAAAGAAAGAAAGAAAGAAAATACCTGGTACAACTGTATAGACTAGAGATTATTGCTTATCATATATTGACCAATCTGCTATCAAATAGAGTTGTCTTGAGCCACTAAACTTCTTAACTAAAGTCTTGAAATTGAACTGTGTAAATGAAAAAAAAAATAGCTGGAAGGGATGATGCCTATTAAGACATGACCTACCCATTCAAACCCTTACATGTGAAAGATTAAATTAGTTTTTTTTTTGTCAAAACCCGTGATAACTTGTCGTAATAGTATCAAATAAAAATAAATAAATTAATTAATGGAAAAAACTATATACAGCCCTAAGGGCTGCATATAAGAGGCCATAAATAGAAAGTTTAAGAAAAATTTAACATTAATTACATTGATTTGTGTAAGTTTTTCATAAATAATTTGTAAAATAATACTAATTTTGGAGGCATATTTAATACTTATATGCAGCCCTTAGGGCTGCATATAGCATTACCCATAAATAAATAATAGTGACCAATTCTAAAGGAAATATTCAAGTTTTACTGAGGAATAATGGATCAAGTCATCAACATTGGGTATAATGGATGCTATAAATAGTGGTTATGACCCTCCAAGTATTTCCACAACACCAAACTACTAGTAAGCTATAACCATATATAGTTTAACAAACCTCTAATTATTCTCGATCTACATATATAAACATGGCTAAATCGGCTTCCTTCTTCAACCTCCTCGTCATTGTTCTCATTTTCTTGGTTGCCGTCAATCAAGGTGAGGGCTCGTTTTTTCCGTCTTAGCTTCGTTGTTGTTGCCAAATACTCCTACATGTAGTACGTTATTATTCAATCACTTTATGTATAATGTATGTACGTAGCTAGCTAGCTCACTCGTCTTGTCAAAGCAAGGTACAACTTTATATGAATGCACATCTTTTTAACTTTTTTAGCTTCAATCATATTGTCTGTCACAGGGACCGAATTAGTAACTTAGTACTACATATCACATGTATTTGTGTAAGGTAGTAGTATCTACGTACGTTACACATTATGATTTATGAAAGAATAATAACTAATTAGGGCATGCATGCATGCTACAACATTGTTACTTGTTACACTTTTTTTTTTTTTTTGCATGCATGCATGTGTTATATTACGGAGTACGTATAAACTGGGGTGGCCGGGTTTGGATTGAATGCAGAAATGGTGGCAGTGGAGGGAAAAACATGCTCGAAGCGGAGCGAAAAGTTTTCCGGGCCGTGCTTCAGCAGCAGGAACTGCGCGATTCAATGCAAGGACGAGCTGGATGACAAGAAGGACGTAGATGGGAACTGTCGCTGGGGTTGGGGAAAATATTGCAAGTGCTACTACAAATGCTGAAACTAATTAGCAGCTTCTAAATCTCAATTATAAATTGGGTTTTCGTTTTCTAATTGCTTGATTATATCATAAACTGTTGTATGAGTATTGATTGGGTGGTGTTGTCATGTATGTTGTATTGTATTACTGTCAATGTGTGACTTAGCTTGTGTGAGCGAGTACTCTGTAAATGAACTTATCTGGACTTTGTACCCACAACTAAATAAAGTATTTCTACTCGAGTATTATTTATGTTACTGATTTTTTTTAGCGTGCTTAGCGTTTTAAAATTTTTTTTAATAGCGAACAATAATATGAAAAATATTTCAATTGGCCACTGAATGGTTGACTGTATGTAATTTTTTTTTTACTACGTAGTACTTAGATAAATTAATAAATTAATCAACATGTTTATTTATCTATTTATAGCTTTTTTTGCACGCAATGCGTACGTGCAGGCAAAATTTAAATTTGTTAGTTTAATGCAGTAGTGTAATGCATTCCAATTAATATTCCAAATAGCGTGCAAGCAAAATTTAGATTTGATAGTTTAATACTGTAGTATAATGCATTTATTTGCAATTGATCTAATATTCCAAATTTCATTTTTTTAAAGTGTGCAATTGAAAATAAATTTTCTAAATAATTTAATTTCATGATTAATTGTAGTGATTGCTTGAATATTTGATTAGTAATTGTTAATTATTTTTCAATTTATGATTAATTGARTTATAGTTGTTGATTGATATAATTAATTGRCMCATTAACTTATTTGTTGTGCATTGATTAGAATAAATTGGATTATTTTAGGAATGTTTTTGGTTATTTTTTGTATGTAAGAGGGTAATATAGTAATTTAAGAGAAGGGACACCAGCATTGCTCCCCCTTAGCTTATATAATAGAGATGATTTAAGTCAACACAACAATTTGAGGAACAGGTTTGGGGTGGTAATATCCGTGCTCCACACACCTCTAAATATGTGTCCCTCTTCTTACATAAAAATCATAACAACCAGAGGTAGTGTACGTTATTAAATAAAAATAGAACGCGTATTGTTTAAAGAATTTCAAAGGTACAAAAATAAATCCTTTTACATCCTTTTTAAACCATCCGGCACACCGCATATCCCAATCCTTTTGGATGTTGCCACAACATACACAGCCATAAAATTAAATAAGCCAATTACTAGCAAAAAAACAATGCTACATTCAATTCCAAGCAAATACAAGATACTATAATAATTTAGATCAACAAAATGAAATACTTACTTTCACATACACTTCAAATACTCCCTCCATCAGTTCATCATCGCGTTTTACTTGCAACAATTGATATTACTTCGTARTTGTGAGAGGTAAAATGTTCGATTGTTACAAGTAAAACGTATGTAACGACGGATGGAGCTGAGTACGTATATAATAATCAAACAAGTTACGAACAACCAACACCAAATCCGAAAATGTGGGAATAAAAGCAATCAATCCATCAATAATCATGGTCCAAATAAAATGAACTTTCTTATGCAGGGAAGGTGAACTTCTTTGCTACTAGACAAAGTTGAACCTTCTTATGCACTGTAATACCAGGGAGCGCACCAAAGTCGATATCTTCTTCTTTGAGATTCGGAGGCAATTCCCAATCGAAAGAGTACAACAAATTGGCAAGCGCGACCTCCATGTTCGCGACACCAAGATGTATGCCGGGGCATATTCTTCTGCCGGATCCAAATGGGACCAACTCCAAGTGATTTCCTTTGTAATCTATCGAGCTTTCCATGAACCTTTCCGGCATAAATTTCTCAGGGTCGGCCCATAACGTAGGATCTCTTCCTATAGCCCACGCATTCACATATACTAATGTTTTTGGCATGATGTTGTAACCGTTTAAGGTGCTTTTGCTTACCACTTCGCGCGGTACTAACAAAGGAACTGCTGGGTGCAACCTAAATGTTTCCTTCACCAATGCCTTAAAGTATTTGAGCTTTTGAAGGTCGCTCTTTTCTACAAATTCCTTGTTTCCAACTTCATTCCTAATCTCTTCTTGTACTTTCTTCAATACTTTTGGATATCTCATTAACTCTGTCATCGCCCAAACTACCATACTTGAGCTTGTATCCGTTCCACCAACAATTATATTCTATATATATACATAATAAAAACGTAAATAAGTCATTAGGAATTTTTTTTTTTWAAAAAAAAAACTATTTATAGGGAGATCAATTAGTTTTTAAAATGAGATACTCCCTTCGGTCCATGAAGTTCATGTCACACCTGTTTATTTCACTATTCACAAGTGAAGAAAAATTTTGTAAATAATCATCAATGTATAGTTATAAATATAGTTATGTGGGGTTTTGTTTGGTTCAATTCGTATTAATGAATAGATTATTAATATTGAATTGTTATTATTTTCTCAAATGTGTAACTAAAGATATAAGCGATACAAAACATGCATTATTGGGAAGCATATGAATAGTAATTGACAAGATCTTCATGGAACATAGAGTAGATAAATTGAAAAATTACCATCAAGATTGCTTTGATGTGGTCCAAAGTGAGATCAACTTCGCGCTTTTTTTTGAGATGGAGTAGAACGTCGATGATATCTTCATCTTCGGATTGAGGCTTGTTAGGATCAAGATGATCGTTTATAATTTTTTCATAAAATTCATCCATTGCCTTAAATGTTTTATTAAGACTCGAGAATTTTCCAGTTAGTACATCAAGCCAACCACTATACGGGAAATAATAGGAGTAGAAGAAGGCTATGAACGAAGCTTGTACTTCGCCGAGCAACGTGTGAAATTTGCTCCGTGTTTTGTTTCCATCATCATCCTCGTAACTGTAAAAGATTGGACATAAACATCGTTTATACATCGATCATACGACAAAATTTTAGAACATTTATTTGTTTTGTGTGATATAGTGTATATATAGATTTGGTTAAGATGGTCCATTAACACCACGAAATAAAAAAAACAAAGTATTAGGTACATCAAATACACAATAAATTTACTGTGCATCATATTATAGTGGCCCTTTTGGTTAATATAGTAATCTTTTTTATCAATATAGTGACCCTTATTATTTATCACTATATTGATGTAAAGTGAAAATGAGTCACTATTTTAATATAAAAGGTCATTATATTGATATAAAAGGTAAGTATATGCTTGATGCACAATACCTTCTGTTGAAAAAAATGTTATTTCCTTCGTATCACATTAAACGCAACTAATCAAATTTCACGTGTTTCAATGTTGAGACTTAACAATGTAAATGAGAGAATCAATCAAAATAATTTTAACACAATAAAGTTGTAATCTCATTCTTCATTGTGGTAAAATAATTTTGAATAATTTGCTTGTTTACATTGTTAAATCTCAATCTCAAAATGCGTGAAATTTAATTTATTGCGTTTAATTTGATACGAAGGAAATATTTAAGAGCGAGGTAAATTTATAGAAGTACCTTCGGCCGAAAGCAATCCTGCATATGTTGGAGCATGCGTAGCTCATAAGTAACTCACTCAAGTTAACAGTTTCTGAAGCAGAAGATAAACAAGAGATTTTATCGATCATTTTTCCGATCTCTTCTCGGCTAATGGTGGCGAAAGAGTCCACTCTTTTAGAGCTAAGAAGATGAACGACGGTAATCTTTTTAATTTCTCTATAATACTCGTTATATGGTGCACAAGCCATGTCTAAGCCGTTGTAACTTAGCTTTTGCATCCCAACAAAAGGTGGCCTGTCACAAAAGTTGAGGTCCTGTGTTTGAAGGACCTCTTTGGCTAACTTGGRCGATTGAACCACAACAACAGGCACGCGTCCAAATTTCAAACCGATTATTGGGCCATAAACCTTACCAAGCTTTGCAAAGTAGCCATGAGGGTCCGAGGCATCAAATTGGTGCAAGTTTCCGATTATGGGCATCCCTTTAGGGCCCGGGGGACGACGAAATGGTTCATAATTTTTTCTATGCTTAGAAAAAATTAGAAACAATATGGTAGAAAATAGAATTGCAAGCAAAGGATATATTATTACTAGCATATTGGACTTTTTGGGCCGATGTACTCGGGTCGGATTCTAGTTACTCCGTATTTTGGACTTTCGGGCCGCAAGGGTTGGGTTCTAGGCTAAGGGGAAATTAAAGACAAATTAAATTTAAGTGTTGAGTGTGCAAGAAGTTACAACCGATTAGCTTCATATTTATAGAGGGGGAGCTCAAATTAGTTTAAGTATAATTGCCATTATAGTCTTTTTATATTATTATAGTCTAATCATGCATGCCTTCTTATATATTAATGCAAGTACATACAATGAACTAATGATAACGAAGGGAAAATGATAAAATTAATTTGGCTAATTTGGCAATTAGCACACGTTACTACCTCAGTCAACATTTAGCTGGATATATATGGTTTATTGCATATTTAATTTGCTAATGATCTTAAGAATTATGATCAATTATCATTTAAGGAGCCAAAATAAGACAATTAAAAAGGCAAGTTGTAGCCAAGAGTGGCAACTACTACTCACTTTGTCTTTTTTTCGCTTGCATTATAAATGTACTTACGGAATATATTGCTCCATATACTCCTTCCGTATCTCAATAATTGCAACACTTGCTATTATTTGTGAGAGATAAAATATTTAAATGTTGCAATTATTGCGATACGAGGAGTATAAAATTGCTTAAATTGTTTCTTTCTTTTTTTTTTTTTTTGCGAATGAGTCATAGGGGCGGGGTACATTTACAAGGGGTATGAGGATTCGAACCTCAAGGACCAAAGGTGAGGTTATTATTTCTATATTAGTATCATTATTATTCTAATAATATTTATTATTATTGTTATTATATTTATCATTACAACCACTAATAGTATGATCATTATTCTAATAATAATCATTATCATCATTATTATCATTAATAACAAATTGATTAGTTAACAAAATAACAGAAATGAACTGAATTAAGCTGAGCTGAATTGAAAATAAAACACATTCTCCTCCACATCAATGACACATTATTCAATTCATCATCCCCCTCCTCGTCATCATCAATGACATCCTCCTCATCATCATCATCAATGCATGACATGCCATATATGTCGTTCAATCATACCTCTTGATTAATTTCGTAATTAAACATTTATGATTAATCCTCTTATCATCCTTTATGACGACTCTCGACTATAGCATTTTCTCATGTTCCAACATTAATCATCCCTCTCTCACCCTGTTCCTTCATCTTCTGTAATTATTTACTGATTATTTCATCATCAAATTTTTCTAAACAAAATTGATGTTCCCTAACTCAAAACTTAAATTATTTTGGGAAGATTGCAAAAAGGATGGCTTGTTGTATTAAATTCTTACTATACTTTTTCTACCCTTCATTAAACAAAGGAAAAAAGCTAATTAAATGTAGCTCTAGGGACTGATTATAAGAAGCTAAAAGTGAAAATAAGATGCAATAATTGATCATTTATTACATCGATTAGTGTATTATTATTTTGTCTTAAATTTACAACTTATTTCCTTTTAAAGTAACATATTTATTTCTTATATGTAGCCCTAAAATATTACAATTATGCATTACCCTTAAAGAAAAACACAAATTTACTCACTAAAATATTTTTAATCTCTTCCTAATTTACAATTATGTAGGGCTGTTCATATCGGATTATCCGATCCGATCCGAAATTTCGGATATCCGAATTTTTCGGATCGGTGATATCCCGATCCGAAATTTCGGATATCCGAATTTTTCGGATCGGTGATATCCCGATCCGAATCCGATCCGAAGTTTTCGGATATCCGAAATTTCGGATATCCGATTTTTTCGGATTGGATATCCGGATATCCGATTTTTTCGGATCGGATATCCGGATATCCGTTGATCCGTTTTGTGGTTTTTAAATAATTCAAGAATCGAATCCTAACTATTTAAACAGAATATCAAGAATCGAATCCTAACTATTTAAACAGAATATTTAAATAATTCAATATTTAAACAGAATATTTAAACAGAATATTTAAATAATTCAATATTTAAACAGAATATTTAAACAGAATATTTAAATAATTTAATATCATTCTAATCTAAGCATATTTGCTGAACATCAATCTGCTAAATGCTAATTGAAGGAACCAAAGAATAAAAGAATCGAATCCTAACTACTAATTAAATGAAACTCAGCATACTTCCTAACATACAAGAAATTCAATTAATAAATTAAGTCTTTCTATTGCTAATTTGTTTGTTGATGTTGTATTTTTAACTTTGTACAAAATCTAAAACATATTTGAGAATTATAAAAGAAGAGCAACATTGCAGAATTCTAACACGAATGCAGATTGAAGAAGAATTATAAATCTGAATTAAAAAAATGAAAAAAAAAGGAGGCACGCAGCAATGGAACGTAACCACTTTTCCTCCACCACGAGTGAGTAAAGTCATATGTACAAAATTAATTTAAAACTCATATGTAAGCAGCATTGCAGATTTGCAGCAATCTAAAAGTCTAAACTACTGATCGTCTGATTGTGTTTGCCACCACGAGAGAGTGAGTGACCGCCCCGCGAGTGACCGACGCAGGCAGGCAACAGCAACGCACAGCGATCCAGCGATCCAACAGCCCAGCAGGTAGATCGATTAGAGGGATTTAGAGATAGATCGAGTGAGAGAGAGATGGAGTTGAGTGAGTGACAGAGTGAGATGTGAGTTTAGGGTTTCTGATTTGTGAGTTGTAACTTGTGAGTGAGTAAAGTCAGTAAGGGCCTAAATCATGAGTTTTGGTCCTTTTGGACTTCTTTTTTAGATTGGMCCTAAAGGCTAAGGTTTTTTAAAAGCCCATAATTTTTATAAAATTTCGGATATTTCGGATATTTCGGATATCCGAAATTGTAAAAATTGCGATCCGAATCCGATCCGAAAATTTTCGGATATCCGATCCGAAATATCCGAAAATCAAAAATCGGATCGGATATCCGAAAAAACCGGATCGGATCGAGCGGATAACGGATCGGAAAATCGGATCGGATTATTTTGAACAGCCCTACAATTATGCGTAACAAGGGGGAGTTTAATACAACTATGCGTAAAATAAGAAATTATGCCAAAAATAAATAATACATCTAATTAAATCAATTTTCATTTCAGAAATTATTGTATGCATCAGAAACAACACCCACAATGGCCACAAGGCCCACAAGGCCCACAATAGGGTACTAAACCTAAATCCCACCAAGTAGCCACTAAACAGAAATCCCACCATAGAGGATCTTTTTTATTGAACTTAATAACAAAAAAGACATAAAAACTACTCCCTCTGTTTTATTAAATTCATGTCATAATGAATAGTGAGAACTATTCATTCATAGTGAGAATCTTTTAAATTCTCGTCAATATGTAACCATAAATATAGTCAAGTGTGGACTTGTTAAAATCGTATTAAAAAGTATTTTATTAATTAAAATCCAATTTTTATAATTTTTACTCATGTATAATTAAAGATATTTTATTTGTAAATTGTGCATTGGCAAACGTGTAAAGTATAGTGACAGAAATTTAGTGGAATAGAGAAAATATTAGAATAAGGTCGAAAATAGCAAAAAAAAAAAAAAAAAAAAAGGAACCCTAAGAAGCCCTAATTTTATAAACCCTAGAATGAGAAGAGGGGGGAGAAAAGAGAGAGAAAGAGACGATTGTTCGAGCATAATCTCTAAATGTAAATCATGTAATGTCCCTATTGAATTAAATTAAAGATGATATAATTGTTTAAATTCAAAAAAATGATTGATTTATGAGAATAGATGAGTTCTGATTGATATGATTTGTGTAGATTGTATTTTTTTTTTCTAATAATTGATTAAAAAGTTCTTTTTATTGATTGAATTAAACAATTAAATTATCTTTCTTTTATATATATTAGAGAATAAATTATAAAACGAAGCAAGGGTCGACAATCAACTCATAATTGAAAAACAAGTCAATTTTTTTTTAAAAGCAAGTTAAATACTACGAAGTATGTTTTGTGCAAGTATACAAACAATAATGTTGTCACTAACTCACTTTGTGCCTGTTTACATTAGCTTATTTTCAGCTCTATTCGATTCAGTTCAGTTCAATTCAATTCAACTCCATTCAGTTCAGTTCAGTTTTTAACCCAATTTCTCTCTCTCTCATAAAATATTCAGTTCAACTCAGCTCCATTCAGTTCAATTCAGTTCAGCTTCATTCAGTTCAGTTGATTTCAATTAATATAAACAGACCCTTTGTCACGTTTGTCATGGAGTGCTTCACATGTCAAATAATCAACAATCGAAATCTATCATTTAAATTTGTTTGCTCATTTCATGCTTAATTTGCTATAATGACCCAAATAATTATGATCAACAATCAACGATCCTAGAACAAAGCAAAAATATATAACTTGTCACTTGTCATTTGTCAAAAAAGAACAGATAAACAACAATGGTACTTCCTCCGATCCAACTCAAGAGAAAGTAACAAATAAAAAAAAATATCAGTAAGGTAAGAAAAAAATGAAGCGGTTAAATTAAATGGAAGGGCCTGATATGACTCATTCAGATCTATTATCACAAGGGGTGAGCAGAAAATCCGGATATCCAGCACTGGATTCGGACCCTTTATTTTTAGGCCCGAACTCAGTGTAACTGGCTCCGATTCTGGATCCAAAAATGGGACCCAATCATAACTGATTTTGGTTTTGGGTAATAAAATTTGGGACTTGTTACCCGATGTAAGCGATTCTGATTATGGGTATCTGGTTGGTTCTAGGTTTGGTACTGGATACCCGATATTTGGAACTCTTATATGAGGTAATTCTCTTTTTTGTCACATTAAAATCCATTTCCTTCTTTGTTGAACTATTCATACACTAAGGTTGTAAAGAGAATGATTCATGGGCCTTTAAAGTTTATTTCTTACAAATTTAAAGATTATTTTCATTGTCGATTTTATCACCGATAGATTGCAACAAGTATGTTTTAAGTTGAAAAGATTATTAAAGGTTATTTTCCACAATCAAATTAATTTGCAAACCAAATTATATGATCTGGGTACCCGGTCTCGAAATTGATCCCAACAGTTCCGGGATCAGATCCTAAAATCTGTGAACTGGTTCAACTGGTTTCAATTCCAGATTTCGGAACCCGATCGATTCTGGGTTCGGTTTCGATTTTCTAAAAATATATCGAGTACCCGGTCCCGCTCACCCCTAATTACGACGGTGTGATTGGTTTGGTCATTCAACCCTATCATGACAAGCCCAATAAAGGATTAAATTTAGACCCAATTAGTTTCGAATCTTCATGTTTCTAAAATCCTAATCTGAACAGTTAGTGGCTTGATTGTGCCATTAATGGGCTGTTTGCGCCATTCTTTTATTCAAATGGGCTTCAAATCTTGTGGGCTCCAAAACTTGCAACAACGAATACATCCCAAATTCCCAACTTACAGCCGGAGATCTCTAATTCTCTACATAAACATGGCTAAATCCCCGCATGTAATTCGATCTGTTTACGTATATGTAGCTGACTCATCTTATAAGACTAGGACCAATAAAAGTTGGTTCAAGTGGTAAGAGACTTGATATCGTTTAAGGGAGATCTCGAGTTTGAACCTCGCCGTATGCAGTCAATGAGAGACTCACCCACTGTAACCAGGTGCGCGATCCAGGTCGAATCCGAATGTAATCGAGTAGTTAGTAACCCCGGGCATGCTAAAAAAATTTTATAAGACTGGGGAAAGAGTGAGCACGTGACAATCGGTTACCTACCATGTAGAACTTACTTCTTCTATCCTTAAACTTTCATCCATTTTGTTAAGAGATTATTCTCTTAACACACTTTACATTTTAACTATAACTTTACACAAATAAGTATTCAGATTTACTTTGGACAATACTTAGATTGATCAACACATGCAGTTGTCAACATTGAAAACTTCTCATTTCTTATTATCACACAACTCAAGCATCGATAACTATACGAAATTACAAATGAGGCTACAATTTGATGAGTTTACGTGGTGTAAATACACACGAACGAGCTTAAATTAATTTGATAAGTTTGTAGCCTTATCAACCTTCAAATATAACAACAAAAGTTACATTAATTAAAATATTGAAAATAAACTCCTAACTCACTTGGTTAAAACTTTCCAAGCCGAAAGTAAAAACTTTTGATCGGAGACATGGGTTCAAATGCCCACCTGATAATTTTCGGGGTTACATTCGCGACGCAAAAGTTGGTACTTTTGAGCGAGCGACTGGAGCAACTCTTGGCTGGCACCCTGTTCGCCGTTTCGTATCTTTTCCGGAGCCTTTTCGACCGCAGCCGTCACGTCATCCATGCGTCTCCGGCACTTATTAATGAAGTAGTCATAACTAGCTATTGCAAGTTGCGCATCACAATGGTCAAGCAAGTCTGAAGGTTCAGTTTCCGCCAAACGGGAGACCGTGCCAGGGACTTCACCCGCACGGTCTCCAGACGCTTGCTCCTGCGCCTTTTTCAACTGTTCCAAAACCTCGTCGATGTGATTCAGGCATCTCGAGGTCACGTCTTCGGTGTCGTCCTCGGCGACGCTAATGTTGACCATCATAACCACCACCACCACCACACACATTATTGTTCCAACACCCTTGTTTCCCATTGTATTCTATGTACTTCTATTTCGTTTTTCTATGCTTTTGTGATTTGAAATACTTGTGACAATGTGAGTTGTGATAATGTGATGCATACCAAGAGGTATATATAATAGGTACGTATCACACTTATGAAATATTGAAATCGATCATCGTATTTTCTTAACTAATAATCATACATGTTTCTTATTTATTAACTATGTTATATATGTACGTGCATACCACCAATCTGTGAGTAATCATTGCCAATCATACATTTGAATGTTTTAATTTATGTAGCTAAAGACGATAACAACAATATATTGTCACGGTAGATATATATATTGTCACTAGGTTCGATCTCCCACAACAATTAGGAGGAGACTGAAACCTAACCATCCAAAACTAATCCTCAAATTCGAATTAGTCCAAAATAATGAACCTTCCACAAATTTGGTTATAAATTTATAATATGCAATTTGTCATATTGCATTACATCAATATGTAATTGTACGACCGGTTGTATTGTGCAAATTGTAATGTGTGACTTGATTATACATTCATGGGCTGTTTGTGCCGTCTTTTTTATTCACTTTAGATTTCCAAGATTGGCCTATACATCTTAATTTCTCAAAATTTAGAATGGGCTACAAACCAATTTTTGCATTGGGCTTTAAAGACCTGACCTGTCACTAAGGAAAAAAAAACACAAGGAGAATTGATGGTAGGAAAAAAAATAAAAATAAAATAATAATAATAATAATAATAATAAGTAATAATAATGGTATCTCGGCTCCCCTCCAACTTCTTGTAGATCACTTGTTCATTTTTGTTGTTTGTAACACTTACCACATTTTGGTGTTTTTTAATATTAATAATAATAATAATAATAATAATAATAATAATAATAATAATAATAATAATAATAATAATAATAATAATAATAATAATAATGTTACTGGTATAATCTAACTCCTAAGATTAATAATATATGAATGTCCTTAATGCTAACGGGCTAAGAAAGGTGAAATAAAGATACTTCTAGGAGTTAAAATTAAACAAAATTACACTTGATGAAGTTGTTTTGGAAGGGTAATTTCTAGTCTATCTCGCGAATAGGTTTAATAGGACTATTCAATGGCATTTTTGTAATAATCTCAACAAATATTAGTTGAAATTATTACAAAAATGTCATTAAATAGCTCTCTTAATCCTATTTGCGAGATAGACCTGACATCCCTCGTTTTGGAAGGTGTTGCACTCAATAAACCAACTTGACAAACTTTTTTTGACACGAAAATTAAAAGATTTCATTAATGTGAAAAGACCAAACGACACTTACAATTCAATTTCGTAGAGACTAATTGACAAGTACAAAAATATCTATCAAAAAACTACATACATCGTATAATTGTTTAAGTTTTTGAACCAATAACGCCTTAAAGAAAATCTTCATCCGAAGCAATACGATAAGTGAGTTCGCGCAAATTCGACATAATAACTGATGTAGAAGTGATTGGATAACCATACTTGCAGAGTCAATTAGACATCCCCAACAATCAAACTGAAGCGGTCGGATCTTCACAATCAAAGAAATCCATAACACATTAACTAAAAAACCTAGCTCCATAGATTAAGATTAAGATCTAGGAGGATAACTCAAACAAAAAAAAAACAAAGAGCTACCGCAAGGGCAAATTTATTAAAACAAAAACTCAAGACTCAAGACAATGAGTTATTAAAGACAATGAGTAACATAAACTTGACAAACTCAAAATAAGTAAAATCAACATGGTAATTAAAGACAATGAGTAACATAAACTTATACTCCGTAGTTAGTTGACGGAGTGAGCATCAACAGTCTCGGCAGTCAACACCCATTGAGATTTGCATTACTCGTTGTCTTTAGATGCTTGATTGATGTAATTTTTGTAAGTTTGTCATTTTGGTGTTTGTCAATGCAACATTAGGTAAAATTTTTGTGGTATTAGGTGTAATTAAAGTAGAGGACACCGATTTAAATTCCTAAAGAATGATATACGAAGTAGAGGTGATCATTATAAGCCCGGCTCGGTCCAACCCGTCCGAAAAAGTGAGGGTTTGGGTAATCAAAAAATCAATTTTAGTTTAAAAATCCGACCCGGTCCGCAAAAGCTCGCTCTGACTCGCAAAACCGCTCCTTTTGAGCGAGTTTGTGCAAGACTTTTTATATACAAGCCCGGCTCGGCCCGCCAATTTGATCACCTCTAATACGAAGTAAATATTACAAATCATTCATCAAGTATCAAATTAGAGCACATAAATTAATCTATACTAGTTATATTACCATTCCTCTCTACCATAGCTACTTAGTAAATGAAATAGAGTAAACACTAGTAAGATCATTGAATATGTATCATGTACTCATAACAAAGTGTTGAAAGTTTGAATTTTTTTTATTGACACGAAAATTAAAAGATTTCATTAAAATAGATTAGTCAAACGACACTTACAATCCAATTCAGTAGAAATTCATAGAACAGAATACGAAGTACATCGTACGATTGTTCAAATTCTTGAAAAAAAAAGGTTTAAAAAAATCTTCATCCGAAGCAATACATTGAAACTAATAAATGATTAACGTGTGCATAATTTAATCAAACTATTTGTTTAAATACTTGTCGAAAGTTGAAACTAATAAATCATTAATGTATGGATAATTTAATCGTAGGTAGAACCTATATCTTTCTTTTTTAATGTGAATTTTCATATGTCCTAATTCACTTTTTTTTTTATTCATCCATTTCATCCATTGAAGTTTGAACTAATACAAATTCGAGACTCAATTCTGAGTGGTTAGATTTTAGTCCCCTCTCAATTGTTGTTGTGGGATAATCAAATACGTGTCTTCTCTACCTCTGCATCAACAATCAATTGGTCTACTTATTAACTTATGGTCCAAGAAAAGGTCTAATACAAGCATGCTTATTACTTATTAATTTAATTAAGAGTATCATAATTAAGAATAATATAGCTTGTTCAATGCATCAATGACTCAAAGAATCTTCACTATTTTAACCTTTTGTGATCCACTTAATTAAGATATCCTTCGCATTGCATTATTCATACGGGAATCTTTATTGATTGCAATTTGCAACACACCTTCACATGGAAGCTCTAATAAATTTCAAGTATAACAACAACAACAATTACGTAAAGCTCTTATTAAGGCTTTGTTTGACATATCTATAAGAATTCCAAGATCACGGGGAAACCACGATTTTGTATAACATGTGGTACCACCTCGCACTTTCTGATAAATTTTAAATCTTACACTTTTTAAATTTTTTTCGATTTTTCGAGTTTTTTTAAGTGAGAGATATACGAAAAGAAATAACTACAAAGAACATAATAACGTGTGAATAATTAAGACATTACAACATAGTGAACATACCATTGTACTCCGAATGATAACAAGAGTGTTTTTAGGCATATTACTCTATTACATACGGAGTAATATAGTCGGATAAAATCTGTAGGAGAAGGTCTTACGAAAGAGAGGCAATCCTTCAAACAATAAGAACATTGTTGATTGTATTATTTTAGCAAATAATTCAAGTAGCTCAATAATTCAGAACAAGTTGAATTGCTTGCTGATTCGATTGTAAGAAACTATTATTGTGCAGTCTAAAAAACATATTTTAATGGGTAGGAATGTAGGATTATACGAGTAGATAATTTAACGTGGCCTGCATTTTTATTTTTTTTCTCTTTTTTTGGGAACAATTACTTCCTCCGTTTTTTTAGATGATTCACTTTGAGTTTTGTGGTTTTTGAGATAAAATATTGGTGTAGTGATTAGGTGAGTAGGTTGGTAATTTAATAAAATACGTGGAACCCATAGATGAAAGATAGAGAGAAAGAGATTGTGGACCCCAAAAAAGTAGAAAGTAAGTGGATTTATATTGTGGTCCCCATGTCTTGAAAGGGAAAAAAATCAAAGTGGAACAACTATTTCCAAATTTCTTAAAATAGAAACTAAGTCATCTAATAAAAAACGGATGAAATAGTTTAGTTTAGTGCCTTTAGTCAATTATAGAGGGTTGCGTCTTCCTTTTAGAGTGCTTATCAAGGAAGTATCTGACCTTTTACTCATTGATTTTTCCTTCCCTATTTATTACCAATTGTTTTGCAATTGAAATATGCTTATGGACATATTTTTGGTAGTACTACTACGAGGAGTTCTCACTGTTTTTGACGATTGGACTAATCTCCAGTGAAAATTTGCATGGGTACTTCGATGGGCAACATCCATCCCAACTAGAATTTTTTCCATTCCCAAGGCTCGAAACCAAGACCTTGGTTAAGGAGCTTGAGGCCCTTAACCACTCAAGCCAACTCTAGTTGGTTGCTTATGTACATATAGGCATTATTAGTACGCCCTTAACCACTCAAGTTAACTCTAGTTGGTTGCTTATGGACATATAAGCATTATTAGTACGAAATACTTAAAATAAAAATATACGTTGGTAAAATGAAATTTTATCTGAGTGGATGGTTGTTTAGTTGACATAAAAATTAATTTAGTGAAGTTGTAAATAAAAAAAATAGGATTACGATAAAATCACATAATTGAATTTAATAGAACTATGGAAGTATTTTGGAACGAAAGGAATGTGCCAAGTATATTATTGTCATTTCAAATTAAAATAGATTGAGCTTGAAATAAACTTTTCTAAAATGCCCTTTATTTTGCATTCGCTAGCTAATTTTGAGATATGAGCAATTAATTATTGAAAGACAAAGACAAATTTCTTTGTTTTTTTCTATCTATTTTTAATTTTCAATAGATTCTTTGGATTACTTGATTTAGCATAATTACAGTTTTCATACAGAGAAAAGGACAATTTTCACGCAAGTGTAATTTCGCAATCAATTGTGATATTTGTGTAGAACAAAAATGCATGCATGGAACTTATTCCATTGATAACTATAAACAAAAATCAATATTCCCTAAACATTAAGAAAAAAAAAATACATACACCGTATAAAGTGAAGACAAGACAGCGCATAATAAAAATGTTTATATTCAGTCTCGATAACTCCATGTTCGATTTTCATTCAAAACTCCACCCAATTTTTCCAAGACCAAAAAAGTGCCACATACTTTGGATAATTTACGTCCCATCTCACCTAAAAATGCAACATAAGATCGCGATTGAGAGTGATTGCCTTAGACTTGGAACCTTATTAGAGTTAATATTTATGCAACTTGCTTGGATTTAAAATACTTCCTCTGTTTTTTTAGATGCCTCAGTCAACAAAATACACTTGTCGAGACACAACTTTGACCGTTAATAGCTATAATTATGATTAATGAAAATTATAAAAAAACTAGATATTAATATATTATTTAACGAGACGAATCATCCCATTTGACTATTTTTTTCATTACGTATAAAGCACAAAACTTTGTCAAAGTGCTTCATGTAAATAATGTAAATAATGAAAAAGTCAAACTGAGGCAACTTAAAAAAACGGATGAATGGTAAAATGGGCGGTTTGATGAATATTCAATCACTGCAATTGTTTGTTTTTAGCAACTAACTCATAAGGATGATTTTGTTGTGTGATGAGTTGTGATAAGAGTCAAGTGTTGATTGAAGGTAGTGTGAGATTAATTTGGTTGGAAGTATGTGCATGTGTGGTTTCTTTAACAACACATATATTGGCATTGTTGGTATATATTGAGTAAGGATTCCAATCCTTTTGGCGTGGCCATGTGATCCTAACCATATATCCTATCTTATACAAACACACATTTATTATTTGCATCTATCCACTTGGTCATTTGATGGGTGAGAATTATACCATTGGGGATCTTGCCCATCCTAACTAACACTAGTCTACCCTTCCATTATTTGCCAAGAAAATCGAGACGAGAAAACCTATTAAGTATGGAACACTTTTTATTACAGTATGTTATTTTATGTCTGACCATATACAAGCTCGATGAGGTTTTATCTTAAAATCAATTGGTAAAATGATAAGTAGTAGTTCATCAAGTTTATCATTTCCCCTAATTATATTCTTCAATGTGGGATTCACATGTGAGTTTATATTTCAAAAGCGTCGTGTCATCAGTATACATGATATTTAAAACTCGATCTTCAATAGAAAAGTCATATTTATTGACAATTCAAGATTCCAAATTGCAAATTTGCACTGAAGATTCTATGTGCCGGGTAAAAGAATTGCTTCATAATCTATACTACCCCGTATTACTTAGAAAGATCGTGAATTACTCTTTAGAGCACTTTATATATGGCACGAAATTTAACTTAATTAAAAAAGTAATATTCTTCGATTCTCTTTTTATTTACTTCATATATATCATCGAATAACTATTTAAAATTTGTTATAAACTTCTAATTTAATCCCAACATATACAAGAAATTGAAGAAAGAAATATTTTAAGCTCTCAGCCTCTCACATCATCGAATTAATATTAATCTACATTTGTAAAACTTATTGTCTTCAAATAATTGACGGATGACCTAATCCTTCACAATAAAGGTCATTAACATATTTAATTAATTAACTTATAATAATCTCTTAAAGTAGTACCATTCTTTTTTCTAGTATAATCAGTCATTTACAAAAGTCAATAAAAAAGAATCGTCCCAAATCCTCTCCAACAGACATGAATGAATAGATTAAGCTAAAGAACACATTTAACAATGTACGTAATCTCAACCTTCGAAAAAACAATTTATATTAAAAATATTCTTAATGACTCACCATCTTGTCAAAATTGTCATTATCCAAAACCATTTTTAATAAATCATTGTTAAGAGCATTTCTTTTTTTGGACGAGGTCTAACAATAAAGATTGAAAATTCGTGTATATTAATTAGCAGGTTAGTGGTTCGTTAGCACATAAATATTTACAAGTAAAATATTTTTAAAAAATATATTAGTACTTGTATACATAAAGTAGGGAAAAAAAAAATTGAATTCATCTTTGTTCTTCTACTCAATCCATTAGAAATTTCGAGAATAAAATGAAAACGTATTCCGAGTTAGATTTCGCTATCAACATAGGTTTATCACTTTATTTGTAACAACTAACAAGTTACTCCGTCAAAAGATTCGATAGTTAAAGTAAATTTCCTTTATCATTGCTCTCCCAAATTTGTATCACATCCTCAAAGGACAACCAAGGAGTTGCTCTTCCTCGCTAGGCTAATTAGAATCTAAGCTTTTATTTAATTATTTTGTTTTCGGGCTTTGCCCTCTTGTAGCAGCAAAAAAAGAAGTAAATTTCTTTATCATCGTTCCAAAATTTTTAATGGTGTACAATAATAGAACTCGTCAAAAAATATCTATACAATAAAGAAAAAAACTTACCATTAATTGGAGTGGTAGAAATTAGTGACGGTGGGATCAAGAATTAACAATATCACATACTCCGTTGGGTATTCGATCCATGTAATCCAATCTTCTGCCTAAACCCCCAACAATTTGTGAGTTTCAACCGAAAGATGAATGAATCAGGCCGAAAATGAGTAAAAAAAGGATCCGTCTATCATCCAATCCACTTATTCACCCGCCCCATTATACTAAAAAAATCCAAAAAAGTTTCCTGTAATATTTTTCTTTTTAATCCAATTTTCTCATGTATATTTGCTACTCCGTATAATATATTGTAACTAGGTTGTTAAGAATTTAATCTCCCCATTCATCCATGAATGTTATAATTATAAAGCTAGCAATGGACGTGGATTGGTCGGGTGGAGGCACATTAAGCTCCACCCTGCCCCCACCCTGACTCACTCACGCTGCCACGATCCATTGCTAGCTTTAATGGAATTTTATTCAACTTAAAAATTAATATTTTATTCTGTATTTGTTCTATTAATACTAAATAGTAAATAAAATAATAGATAAATTATCTACCAGAATACCAAATAGATGTAAATATGTAATTCATTGGAAAATTTTTGATTCAATATGACATTTATGGAAAAAACTTAATCTACCCACTGGATTAACTACCCATTACTAATATAGTGTTGTTAATGACATTGAGAATAAAATCCTACTTGTTTAAAATAATATTAATTTAATACCATATTAGCAGTGACTAGTGAGTTGTCAACCCGATGGATAAATGTATCAATTTACGACATTTATCATGCTATTGATAGAAAGTGCGAGTAATCAAAATTCAATGTTTTAATAGGAGCATTATTTTCTTGGGAAGATAAATTGTTTAATTTAGCAAATTAAAGTAAATAAATTAATAAATCCCACACTTTTTTTTTTTTAATCTATCCATCTATCAATTGTGAGATGTAACCTCACAACTTGTCCACTTTTCACAAGTATCTGTACACCTTCTCTCTCCTATATAAACCCTCCTCCATCACCCCCAATTCCCTCACAAATTTCATCAAATCAACTCAACCACCTCACAAAAATGGCGAAAATGTCTTCCTCCCTCTCTCTCCTCCTCTTCCTCTCCCTCCTCTCTCTCTCCTCCGCCATCGACATGTCCATCATCTCCTACGACGAGTCCCACCACCTCGCCTCATCATCATCGGAGAAGTCCGACGATGAGGTGATGAGGATCTACGAGTCCTGGCTTGTTCACCACGGCAAGAACTACAATGCCTTGGGCGAGAAGGAGAAGAGATTCGCGATCTTCAAGGAGAACCTGAGGTTCATTGACCAGCACAACTCCGATGAGTCGCAGACCTACAAGTTAGGGCTCAACAAGTTCGCTGATTTGACGAACGACGAGTTTCGGTCTGTTTACTTGGGGAAGAAGAAATCCGGTTCGCTTTTGTCGTCCAGGAAGAAGGTTAAGAGCGATCGTTATGCGTTTAAGGAAGGCGACGATTTGCCTGAGTCTGTTGACTGGAGAGAGAAAGGTGCCGTTCCTGACGTCAAGGACCAAGGCCAATGCGGTAATTTCGCTTTCCCCTAACCTTTTGTGTTTATTTCAGCTTTATGAATTATGATTATCGTTTTTTTAAAGCTTTAATTTAGGGTTTTTGAAAACTTTGAGTTTATATTGTGAGTCTGATTGTTAATTTGTTGGTTAATGTAGCAATTTCACTTTTCCGATGATTTGATTTTAATTTTGAGATTGTTGATCATCGTTTACAGTTACACTATTCTGTACTGTGATTTAGGGTTTGTGAATACCTTGATTAAGTGACTGATTTAGGACGTAATAACTTGGATTTAATTTTAATTGTTTGTCTAATTATTTGTATCACTCAATTATTTGCGTGATTCCTGATTTATTGTAGTTTAATTAGTGTTACTGGAAAAGTTGAGAATTTGTTGTTTTGTGTTTTCATTATATTTCGCCGAAAGCAGGGAGTAGTACTGTTATTTGTTTATTCATGATGACGTAGCAACTTTTAGTTGGTTGGAATTTTCTTTTGGTTTCATCTAAAAAGTGCCTTACTCGTGTTGATTTCTTCTTTGTTAATCATAGTTAATTAATAATTTGATGGGATTTCATTTTATTGTGCTGAATGATATTTTCAGAAGTTCAGTTGAGAAAGTATACATGTTACTTGTAGATTAGGAAAAGAGTGAAAGATTATAAAAGTCAACATCTGAAATCTAATTAAAAAAATTTAATTAAAGGTGAAGCAATCTGCTTAGGCTAATTCCCTTGGATGATGGTTGTGTTCATGACTTCATGATGTGAAATATCTTTAACGTTATTGCGATTAATGATGTAACCAAACTATTTTAATTAAGGGATGAAATCAAATAACTGAAGTTCGCCTCTGATCTCATGTCCATCGAGGTTTTTTCTTTAAACGATTGACATCGAAATTATTGGATACAAACTACTCCAGTTTAGGCGGTTTGGATTTGGATTTGGATAAAGACCTTGACCGTATCTCGTGTTATGTCACTGTCCTTTTATGGATCCATAATTCTAACTGCAAATGATTATCAGTATCAATTAATCAAAATCTAGTGTAGCTGAAGGCGGCTACATGGACCAAAATAGTATATCCAGCGGTCATCCATCAAAACGATTAGGGCCTTTAGGGGTATAATCTATGATTTTAATCAAATCAAGTTCCATCAATATGTCTTTTTGTGTATTGATCAAAAAATAAGAATTGATTATAATTAGCGTTTTTTCTATTTTGAATAGCTATGGTATGTTTTTGGTGGCAGTGGTGGGCTGGTGGCCAAATGCTTATTATCTAGGGAGTACTTTCTAGTGAGGATTGTGAAACCTTAACTGTGCTTTGAGGCTGGCCCTACTAGAAGAGTCTTTATACCTTTCTTTTGATATTTTAATTCTTTCCTTTTCCCTAGTGTTGCAAAGTATCTATACCTTTCAATTTTTGTTGCCCACAACGTGTCGGTTGCTTATCCCTTCCCGGACTTGTGGCCAGTTTGTGTTTAGGATATGATTCTTTGTTTTTGTTTGGCATTATAGTGATTTTTAAATGATAATTTTAAGAAAAAATGCTTTCAGATAGAGGGTGACTTGTTTTGTGAAAATGTTGGTGAAATAAAGTTTTAGTTAAAGGATTTATAGATTAATAATGATGCTGACATTAATGTATATTGAATCTGAGGATCTTGAATTTGAGGATCTTAATTGTTGTGCTAAAGTATTTCCATTGTAACCTCTAGTATTGTGTTTGAAGCATGATTTTCATTGCATCGAAATTTGAAAGCCTACTTACATTGGCTTTCTTATTCAGCAGTAAATTAGAATTGATTGTTGATGCGTATGAACCATGAGGGATCATGATAGAACAGTTTGGGTTTGTTTGATGTTGGCAATTAATTTTTTTTCCTTTTTATTTGAAATGAAGGGAGCTGTTGGGCATTCTCCACAATTGCTGCTGTGGAAGGAATCAACCAGATTGTTACAGGGGACCTGTTGTCATTGTCTGAGCAAGAGCTTGTAGATTGTGACACTAGCTACAACTCTGGATGTGATGGTGGTCTTATGGACTATGCTTTCGAATTCATCATCAACAATGGTGGCATCGATACTGAATCAGACTACCCTTACAAAGCAAGGGATGCGACTTGTGATCAATACAGGGTTAGTACCATGTTTTAGCTTCCATTAAATATCAAAATGCAGCTTCTACGTACTTGTTACGAGTTTGTCTTTCTTACATTGTGATTCTCATGATTTCTTTTTACTTTTGCAGAAAAATGCCAAGGTTGTTACAATTGATGGATATGAAGATGTTCCTGAAAATGATGAAAAAGCATTGCAGAAGGCTGTTGCTCACCAGCCTGTTAGTGTTGCCATCGAAGCTGGTGGCAGTTCTTTCCAGTTTTATCAATCGGTATGTATATGCTTTTATCCCCTTCTCTCTTGAAGAGTTGAAGTAATTGTGTGATGATGGTTTCTGCTTTCAAAGACCTGTAAATGACCTTTAATATATCAATGCAGGGTGTTTTCACGGGAAGTTGTGGAGCTGATCTTGATCATGGTGTTGCTGCAGTTGGTTATGGCACTGACGAGAATGGAACAGACTACTGGATTGTGAGGAATTCATGGGGTGCTGACTGGGGAGAGAAGGGTTACATAAGGATGGAGCGAAACGTGAAGAATTTGAAAACTGGTAAATGTGGTATTGCCGTAGAGGCCTCATACCCCACCAAAACCAGCCAGAACCCCCCTAACCCAGGCCCTACTCCTCCATCTCCCCCTTCACCCACTGTAACATGTGACTCTTACTACTCATGCCCTTCTTCTACCACCTGTTGTTGTGTCTATGAATATGGTCCCTACTGTTTTGCCTGGGGTTGTTGCCCAATGGAGTCTGCTGTCTGCTGTGCTGACCACTCCAGCTGCTGCCCCCATGACTACCCTGTCTGCAACACCAAGCAGGGCACTTGCAATGCGGTAAGCTCATTGATTCTGTCACTGATATCATATTGGTACCTGCTATTATCATCTTTTATCTTTCTAGTTGATTTCTGGGGCTGATATCTTCCTGATTTTTTCTTAACAGAGCAAGAACAGCCCAATGAGTGTCAAAGCTTTGAAGCGTTCTCCTGCAAAGCTCCATGCTAACTTCGGCTTTTTCTAAGCACTTAGACCTTGCATTATTTACGGATTTCTCAACTTGGCAACGCGGTGCAGAATACTGAAGGGGCGCTAGTTGCTTAGGTTGGCACATTTCATTAAGAAATCCCATTGTTCACCATGCATTGGTGGTTTTGTAAATATTTTCTAAATTGTATGAGCGCCTTCGTATGGCAACTAAACTATGTTAAGACATGACACAATGCACATTGGCTATAAAGAGTCACTGATATGTATATAGTTTCAGTTACCTGCAGTTCATCAAGGTTACTTGCCTAACATTTGTTTACCTAAAATTTCTCTGGTATTACTTCAATTACTGCTATCAATATGGGGGTTGGGTTCATACCTAATTCTTATACATTGTTGAATTGTACTTGGACCGATGAACACGGCTTTATTGTTCAGGTCTTGCAGGTATGGGTTTTGGGCGTCATAGCTCATAACCTCGCCTCGCATAGTCGCATTAAAGAGGCTTATTTTGGTCTAATTGGAGCATATGGCTTATACAGTTAAATACTCCGTATAATTCATAAGAAGTACGAGTATACAGGAAAATAGTCACCTACTTTCTCGTTGATCAGTAAAAATACTTGTACATGGATTAAAAATCGTAAAAAATATTTCATTCATAAAGTATAGCGTTTGATAGACCTTTGAGAAGTTATCTCTCAACCATTTGATGCATCCTCAACCTATATTGTTTCACCTTCACATTCTACCTATCTTTATCATCTTCATCATACTTTTCATTCACTATCTTGCCTTTTCTTGATCATTTTTCCAACGACTTCATCACTAACATAAAATAGAATAAAAAACAAGGGGAATACTATTCGAAGTCCACTTTTACTAAAATCAAAGTCCACTTTTCGTGTGAATTTCCCAACACATCCTTCCTCCAATCCCCTCCCTAACCACCCAACACATCTCACCCAACACCAACAACCACCACCCAAGGCATCCTACCAACAAAAACCACCACATGACACCACCCTACCACCAACAACCACCACCCAACACCACGTAAAAAAATGTGGACTTTGAATGGCATGGACGCCTTGCGCAGACGTCCAGACCATGGTGTGGACGCCTACGCAAGGCGTCCATACCATGGTCTGGACGCTTATGCAAGGCGTCCATGCGTTGGTGGTTACGGAGGTGGAGAATCTGAAGGGCAATATGGGAAGTTCACACGAAATGTGAACTTTGATTCTAGTAAAAACGGACTTCATTTAGCAATCCAGAAAAAACAATCATTAAGACACACTGTCATCGAAAAGGGCCTCTCGTGATGAATAACGATGATAATGTGATACTAATGTAGTTTTGTTGTGAGTGATGATAGATTTTGATTTTGACGATCGAAACTAATGCCATGAATGGCACAACAAACAATTTTTCCCTACAAAAGTTTATTTTATTAACAAAAATGTAATTATTTATACAAGTACATTATTTTTATTTGAGAGGTTAATTACCTATACAATTGAAGTATGAATAGTTTCAAGACTTGAAAGTAGAAGCGATTAAGAGCGAGCCGATACGCAAAAAAATGCAGGTTTGAGCAACAATATTTCAGTCTACATTTTAACAATTGAGCGGATTGTGAACAAAAAAAATCGGTCCATTATCTTAATTTTTTGGCAGTCCACAATGTCCACATTATTTTTTACGGGTTTAGGCAAATTTTTTGTCTATAACATAACCTAACCCGCATGTATGATCAACAAATTCCTTCATTAGCCTAATATGAACCCGATTTAGCCCGCACTTTGATCACCTAGACTCGAAACCGATACCAAGTTCCCAACAATGTCTCAGCCATGACAGCCCTCCAAACCACCAAAAGCCACCAAAAGCCACCAATCATAGCAAAGGGTGTGTTTGGTTGTAGCTTATGGGGTAGCTTTTAGAGTTTTGACCAAGTCAAAACTCTATTCAATCTAAATAGCAGTGTTTGGATGAGTAGCGTTTCATGGTAGCTTGTAGCGTTTSAGGTAGAGTTTTGCAAAAGCTACTYATGGTAGCTTTCCGAAGTAGCTTTTCTRAAACGCTACAATTTAACCCTATAATTATAACATTTTTAATAATACACTACTTCAACCGCTACTTATTTTGCCAAACACTAACAAATTATAATCAACTTCAACCGCTACTAGTCGACAGCTACATCTATCTGTTACAGCTGACATCTACCTCTACCGCTAACAGCCACCTCTACCGCTAGTTTTTCCAAACATACCCAAAGTTTAAGATTAATTAACGGATCAGAAACGTCCCACGCACGAAGCACGTGACCTTTCCCACCTTCAACTTCAAGCAGTATTTTTTCATTTTTCCATAATTTCCTGATCATCCGAAAAATCGAATTCCTTTTTTCTCATTTTCTCTCTCCTCTGATTCAACATTCGTCGTTTTCGTCGTCCTACGTTCCGTTTTCAAAGGTATTTGATCTTTTCATCTTTCTCAGATCCGAGCAACGAATGTTTACTTACTGATAAAAAGTTAGGGTTTCTGCTGATTCAATTGAATTTGTCGATTAATTCAAAGAAATTTGGAATTAATAATTATAATACTTGATTGTGGCTGTTGTAATGTGGTAATAATTTCTGTAATGATCTGAATTGATTGAAATCACTAATTTTGTGATGATAATTTTTATTGTAATTAGGGAATGTTTGTAATTTTAGGGTTTAGTGGTTGTGATATTATATTCGGTTGCTGCGATGCATATTTTTTAGCTTCGTTCAAGAAATGGATTGGTTTTTGATTCAGCAATTGTAATTGTAGAATTCAGATTTATTTGAGTGATTTAGGTTGCAAATTTTTCTATTGTTGCTTAAGTAGTGTACTCTAAGCATCATAAGGGTGAATTGAAGATATGTTTGAATTGTTGACTGCTTACAGTTTGATCACTAAGTATTTTACTGACATTATTTTTCTTATTACATACCTTAATTTTGCAATCTTTCATTATTACAGTGCAATTTGGTGTTGTTGGATGTTGAATTGTCAATATCTTGATATTTGAGTGTTGACCGTCTGAAATGAGTGGTGGTGAAGTGGATGTCGAAGCTGCCAATTCGACAGCTGTACCTCCCAACAGAGGTCCGGAGGTACACCCTACTCCTCCGGTGGATGCTGAGGTGAATAGTACCCCTGGTGATGCATCTTCAAAGCCATCGATCTTGGGTATTTCATCGTGGGCAAGGAACTTGAAAATTCCACAGCCATCGGCAGGGGTGCAAGCTGATTCACCAGTAGAGAACTCTCCGAAGTCAGCCTTTGCTCGGTTTACTAGTGGAATAACATCACGGTTGTCCCCAAGAGATTCGAATCCTGAACAAGTGGCTGACGCAGAACCTTCTCAGGAACCTTCTCAGTCGAATTTTCTTGGCACCATCACCAAAGGGTTGGTTGACTCCTCTAAAAGTGCTGTCAGGGCTGTGCAGGTCAAGGCTCGTCATGTTGTCTCCCAAAATAAACGAAGATATCAGGTACATTACCATAATTGAGATTTATCATGTTGCAATTTCAAATTTCCCTGCTTTTGTGTAGTTAATATATGTACTATAATTGTAATTATTACTGATGCAATATTATTTTATATTTGATGAGGTTGGTACTGTGGTTCTTATTTTCCTATGCTAATAACCTTTTATAAGATGGGGGGTACATGCAGTTGTAGGTTTAGAGTTCTCTTGTATTAGTAAGGTTTATGATTTAGAAATAGAACCTATAATCCATTTTCATCGTTGACCTCATCTACATGCCCTGATTTGTGAAGTTTTATGTCTCCATCTTGTTTGCTCATTAGGAAGGGTGAACGAGAAAGGAAGTTACTCCCATCAATTCTGACGACAACTATAGATCATGCATTCAACTTAAATGTGCAGAGAATGGCTTTTGTTGAGTGATTTTGAATTTACTTCTGGCTAATACAGTGCAATATCTATGATGGATTTAGTCATTATAATTCCATCTTTACACTGAGTATCTGTGAGTGATGTTGATGTTGCAGTTCATTAACTTAGCTACCTTGATAAATAAGGTTATAAACAGTAGATTTTCATCTGGTTTATATTAGTATATGGTCCCTCAAGAGTCAAGAGTGTGTTCACAGTTGAAGTTATCACTGGCTTACTGTAGAGATATTTTCACCATAGTTGAAACTGGCTGATCCTATAGAATGATCAAAAGTGCTATGAACTATGATTTGAGGGGGTTGGGTGGCTCTCTTCTCTGGTAATTAACAGATGTTTTCTTCAGTATAATGCTGAATTGCTAATAATGTTAGCATTATGATACAGGAAGATGGCTATGATTTGGATATGACTTATATCACTGAGAACATTATTGCTATGGGATTCCCAGCTGGTGACATGAGTTCAGGCTTTTTTGGATATGTAGAGGTACTTGGATTTATGTCATAGCTCTCTCTTTAAACTCATTTCAGTGCACTCATCTATTTTATTTAAGTGTTACAAGATAGTAGAATAAGTAGATACTAAATAAAATTGTATGATGCAGGGTTTGTACCGCAATCATATGGAGGAAGTTATCAGCTTCTTAGAAAGTCATCACAAGGTAATTGTATATGTAATGCATTTGACTCTTTGAGAGCTGTTTTCCTTTGGCTTGGGATTGAACTTAATGAAACTTTATGTTTTCTTTTTTTCTCTCGCCGTTCTTTATAGTGTAGTACTCGAGTTAGGTTTTTTATGATGTATTTTGGGTTTTTGAGCAAGTAAAAGAAGATACTTTTTTTGGACCTCACTGTTTATTTCTTCTTTTGCTTTGCAGGGAAAGTATAAAGTTTACAATCTTTGTTCTGAGAGATTGTATGATGCCTCGCTCTTTGAAGGAAAGGTGGTCTGTTGTTATCCTGTTTATGTTCTTACTCCCCTTTACTTTCATGTTGCTCATTATTTGTTTAAAAAGGTTTTTTTGTAAGTGCTCAACGTAGTTAATTTTAATAGCTTGATGTTCTGTATCATTGGACATACTGATTACGTTTGACGAGTTCCTGTCACGAAAGATCCTTATCTATTAGTTAATAGTTCTTTCTGTTTGTAACATGTGGTCTCCTTTTATTCTCTATTGGGTCCCAGCTGAAGATCTCATCACTGACACTCTCACTGTATGACAGTGATTTAATTAGGTTCTTCCTGCTTTTCTATATGTCGATTGAAATTTTCAAATGACATTATTAGGAGTAGTTAGATTATATGGAGGATTGTTCAGTAGTTGTTTTAGGTGTTTGGTAACTTTGGTAGTTTGGTTGACTTTCGCCTTTAGAAAATAGAAGACGGAATACCTTAGTATGTTGGCTGATTTTGGTTATATATATACTAGATTTAATCACGGGCGGTGCCCGTGTTATAATATAATAGCATTCAAGTTATATGATAATTTCTTCCTAATAATGTAATAAATCAAAAGAAATTGTACAATTTAGATTTCCAATTTAATAATTTGCTACTAAAAGTGTTTTATGATTGCAATTTAATCAAGGTAAAACTTCACTAAATTGCAATTTTTTTCTTTTAATAATTTTCATTTTTAAAAGAAGGTGTATTTAATTATAATTTCTTTGATTTCCTAGGAGCGTTTATTATATTACTTGTATTGTTTGGGAGGATTAAGGGGGAAAAATGACACCATCAGTCATTTTGGAGGGAAAATTTTTCATAAGAGATTGACATGTGGCATCATGTGACATCAGATCCTGTTTCAGTAATTAGTTATAGATTCTTTTGATACTTGACATATTTTTCGAATCTTATCCTTTCTGTAGTTTGATGGTTAATATTTATCCCTGGTACTCTTAGTAATGTTCTGTACAAACTTAATGTCAGTTGTTGATAGTTTGACATGAACAATTGTCCATCATACTTATTTATGCTAATCAGAGAATGACCCGTTTTGTTTTGAATAGGTTGCTTGCTTCCCATTTGACGACCACAATTGCCCTCCAATCCACCTCATTTCATTGTTTTGTCAAAGTGCGTACTCATGGTTGAAGGAGGACATTGAGAATGTTGTGGTTGTGCATTHTAAGGCTGGAATGGCTCGGACTGGTTTAATGATTTCKAGTCTTCTTTTGTACTTGAAGGTTAGAGTTGAGAAAACCCRTGGTACTCGCRAGGAGTGTTACGAGTTTTGCTGCATTGTCCTGCAATTKTTCTGGACTGCTTATCTAACTTTGTTTTATGACAACTGGACTYATTGCRTTGTATCTTGTACAGTTCTTCCCAACTGCTGAGGAGTCAATTGATTATTATAATCAAAAGAGATGTTTTGATGGGAAAGCTCTTGTCCTGCCAAGTCAGATTGTCAGTCCTTGCTGCACTGCTATCAATTTATCGTAACTAGAAGTCCTTTTTTCAGTATTAGTTAATCCGTTTTCCTCTTATATCTTTACAGACATATGTCAAGTATTTTGAACGAACTTTAACATACTTCAATGGTGAAAATCAGCCTGGGCGTAGGTGCGGAATTTTGCTCTTCTATTTGATTGTTGCCTTTAGAAAGGACCAACCCTGTGTTTCTTGTTGACATTTTTTTCCCTCTTTCATCAGYTGCATGCTTAGAGGGTTTCGACTCCACAGGTGTCCTTATTGGATCAGACCCCATATAACTGTGTCTGATCACAATGGTATGGTATACGAGCTTGTTATCTTGGATTATCATGCTTTAAATGTTAGKAAATTCCTGCTACATGACRTGACTTCATACTAAAATCTCAATGAACATCGAAGTCTATTCATGTTAGATATTATTAATGGAATCAATTTTACAAGCTGCTTCTCTTGGACTCTTTAAATTTGTTGGTTAACTCCTTCGCCTAGACTTGCCTACCATTTTTTAAATTGGTTGGCAATATTTTACATTTTTACCCTAACCCAATGCGTGTATTTCGGAGTAGATATTATTTTTCTATTTTAAATCATGCCTTTTTTTTTGTTGAATTATGTCTAGTTGAACCAAATACAGAAACAAGAGAAGAAAGTTAATACTTTTAGATATTACATGACTGCCTTGCAAGTAAATGCCTTGTTGACTGTTGTGAATCACAACTTGCGACGGGTTCGTTTTCAAAAGTTCAACCCACTTATGTAAGCCCATTAATATCTTCAACCTAAGCCTGCTAATTTTTTGCTGGTTTTGGGCTGTTTTAATTTTTTTTTTGTCACCTCTCAACGACAACAACGAAAAACCTTCCTGTCAAAGTTTTTTTGGTCACCACTTAAATTGCTGCTTTTGTTGCAATTGAAGTTAATATGATGTGAAGAAAGTAAGCAGTTGGCATTTGAGTTAGATCTCTAATAATATTGGAAAGAGTCTTTTTCGAATTATATTTTTGCTTTCAGCTTTAAACAAAAATCCTAGAAACTAGGAGCAGCAGTTCATAAACCTCACCCTGACACCCTGTCCTGTCAAAAAAAAAAAAAAAAAAAAAAAATAACCTCACCGTGTAGTCGGAAAAAGGGTTGTTATATGTATGACTATTTTAAAGTTCATTAACCTCTTTAATTGACTTATAAAATGTTAGACATAGAATGTGAAATTTACCAGTGCTAGTGTGATACAGTTTGGTCCCTAAGATTTATTTGTTGATGTTATTTGGAGTTACTGATCTTCTCAGTGGTAGATTGTCGTATGGGTTGTAGCAGTGAAGCGTTGTTTTCATATACATTTCTTCATTGTTCTCTAATCTTAAGTGGAATTAATTTTTTTAAAGTAGCAGCAAACTTTGGTATCTAGTTTTTATGGATCATTCTTTAAGGCTTTTCTTAATCATGAATGTAGGGGCCTGTTTTGCCTTGCTGCATGTTTCTGATTTGCCTTCATAGAAATATTGCATTTTAGTTTTGTTGTAGGAGTTTGACACAAATTACCATGGTTTGTATGCTTTGCTTTTTGAGCGTTTGGAATTGTCCTTGTGAATGTTGAGTGATTTTTTACTTTGTTCCCTTGTTGTCCCTGCATAATTTGCATATCTTGTATATAATTTGACTAAAGTTCTACTTTGTGTGGACAGGTGTACTTTTTTCTACGAAGAAACATCCGAGAACAAAGGATCTGACGGTGTGTTACTTGATTTTACTACAATTGGTGTAGACATGTACTTCGTATATAATATTAGCTTTAGATATGAGCTGGTAATTTTTTATTTTTGCAGACTGAGGATTTCTGGTTTAGTGCACCAAAGAAAGGGATAATGGTGTTTGCGTTGCCAGGAGAGCCTGGACTTACAGAACTGTCTGGCGACTTCAAAGTTCAGTTTCATGACCGCCAAGGAGATTTTTATTTGTATGCATCCTTTTACACGTGAAGCACCTGTTTCATGTTCTCTTTATGATTAGTAAACTTGTTTTCTTAAATTTTGTCTAAATACTTGCAGTTGGTTAAACACAACAATGATTGAAAATCGAAAGATATTGAACATCGGTGATATGGATGGTTTTGACAAGGTACAAAAACCTCTTGGTTATGTACTTGTTACCTACTTGTTTAATAATGTCAGGAGCAAGTTCATCTTGATTTCTGAATCGATGAAATGAATTTTGTAATTTTTTATTTTCTGGTAACTGAAGTTGTATCATTTGTTTTGACATATATAGAGGAAGCTACCTTCTCCTGGATTCCAAGTTGAGGTTGTCCTTGTAGACCATGATGGCACTGCAACACCTCAGCCAGAAGTTGTGGTCCAGAAGTCCGATGAGAAGCCTGATGCCTCTTCAGCATCAGTGAATGACTCGTCATCTGGTCCGAAAGCTAGCATTGATTCCCAAAATCAGGCAGAAAGTGAACAGAAAGAGAAAGACGATGTATTTTCAGATGACGAGGCTGATGGATCAGGAACTGCAAAGAGTAGAAAAGCTCAAGCAGCTTCTTCAGCAGAAACTGTGAAATCAACTACACCTCCTTCCGAAACTAAAACCACATCAGAACACAAGGTGGACAACCTGACCCATGAAGTTGAAAAGGTATCGCTTGTTAAGGGAAGTTCAACAGAGGGTCATTCAGCAAATCCCTCTAAAAGTGAGGCTGTTCCTGGAGCTGGAGCAGGAACAGGAATTGCGACTTCCAACACTGGAGTTAGTGAATTTAAAGCAATGGCGGCTGATGCTTCTGTATTTTCCTTTGGTGATGATGAAGATTATGAAAGTGACTGAAGATCAGGGCCTGGTTGCTGATTGCTTCAGTCAAGCAATCTGTACATAAAGAATTTCAATACCATAGCAAACCATTACCTCGGTTCCCTTTAAAAGAAACGTTACTCTTGTCAAGTTCCTGCCCTATTCATTTTTTTTATGTTCACGTTACTTGGGAATTCATTTGTTTGTGGCTTTATCCTATGTGCATTGGGGATAAAGACTCGTGTAATGTGTAGTTTGTTCCTTTGTAGTCTCGGGTTTGTTTACAATGATTTTCCCCTTCATTACAATTCAAACAAATGTACGATTTATTTGATTGATCATATCTTGTTAAGAAGGAATAATTTTTCCGGTGAAGTGGTGATTAGCTCATTTAGCGTAGGTGCATCAAGACAAACGAAGGTGACTTGAAGTCTTGAATACTAGATTACCACGAACTCACGAATCATGTATTACATGACAGATGGTCTGGTTTATGCACACGACCCATATAGCCATAATCGATTGTCGATTTGGACCATTATGAACTTGGCTCGATCCAAACAGCATAAGATCAATTGAATGACCAATATGAACTGTTGAAATCCAATCTGAATATTTGTCACTCAGGGTGAGGGATAATCAGGCTGTGTTCTCGTACTTATTTCAATAAGTTTCAGTAAAAATGCATACCGTTCAATAGTAATAAATTCTATTGACGTGAATATAGTCTGAGTTTTTTTGACTTTTTTAAGAATATAATTTTCATTGGTTGATCTCAGAAAATTATGAGATCGCTTCTCATCCATAAACTTATGGGCTGAACACCAAAATCACTCATTCGTCACTTACTGTTACTAATCAGATTCACTAAAAAATTGCTCCCAACAAATCATGTTAGAATAGATTCAATAATAATATGCTCCCTCAGTGTTTTTATTAGTTATTCCAGTTTTTATTTTGGGTTGTTTCCAAATAATTGTTCCAAACCAATCCAAAAATAATTGTTTTTATCTTTACCCATTTTATTTACTGCAACATTAATGTATTTCTCTTGTCTACTTCAACCAACCCTTAAACACCGTACCAAATGATTAGAGAACATCTAATAAAAAACAGAGGGAGTATATAGGTGGTTTATAACTTTATATAATACAACAGCATAGTTTGAAGAAAGATTCCGTGTAACAAGTAACAACTTACCCAAAAACAAAGATTCTGTGTAACAAGGTATATATATTCAATTGAATTACTGGGTAAGATAACTGCCAAAAGAGAGAGCCACACAAAAGATGATAATGAACAACAAAACTGACCCAATTATTATGACAAGTTTATTAGTCAAAAATATACAAACACCCTCTTTCTTCATTCTCTTCTTTCCATGTCGATTGCTGGCATCCAAGGTCAACTGCTCGAAGTTACAGGTCAACCAACTCTTTTTTTTTTCCTTGCAAGAATTGTTTAATCTATTTCTGCAATTTAATTTTATTCGATTTTTATACCATCCAACTCGTGTTTTGTTTTTTCCAGAATTGGTATTGTTTAATGGTTAAAGATTGGTTCTTTGTTATGTTTCAATCATTGAGTATTTTTTAAAAAAAATTTGATTACCTGCAGTTGTGGGATGTCACAAATTGAAAGATACAGAATGGATTTCGAGACAAGATCCTTATGTTTGTCTTGAATATGGTAGCACCAAGTATCGAACTCGGACCTGCACTGGTTATTCTCGCTCTTTCTCTCGTTATTTGCGTATTTTGTGATTTGGGTTGTTGAATTTTACAATTAATCTGTGTGATTATTATTTATTCATTTGTTGTTTGATTGATGCGAAAAGCAATCTTTTCTTTTTCTAATTGGGTTGGTTGTTTTTGTTGTTGGGTAATTAAAGATGGAGGGAAAAACCCAATATTTCAGGAGAAGTTTGTTTTCAATCTAATTGAGGGTCTTAGGGAGATCAATGTTGTTGTGTGGAATAGCAATACTCTCACTTTTGATGATTACATTGGCAGTGGAAAGTAAGTTACTTGATTTTCATCTCCATTTTTTCCCCTTTTTTGAGTTAAAATTGCTTATATTTGTTGTTGTTGTTTTATAGAATTCAAATTCAGGATGTTCTAAGCCGGGGATATGATGATAGAGCTTGGCCTCTTCAGTCGAAAACTGGCCGGTGCGTGTTTGTTTGCCTCTTTTGAATTAAGTTTGTTTAATTTGCCAATATCAATCTTATGTACATGTTGCTCTTCAATGTGAAGCTTGTGAATCTATGCCAATTGTTTACAATCACAAAAGTTTTTTTTAATGGTAATTTTTGTAATTATTCACTCGAGGAGCATGATCATATGTGAAGATTACCCATGATGTTTTCTTTGCTACTAATACTATGAGGCTATAGAAAAAAGCTTTTAGTAGTAAGTTGGGAAACAGTAGTCTAGTCTTTGCTCAAAATGGACCTTGTAGTAAGGGACTAAGGGATATGGGTTATCAATCGATTGGAAAATAAAATGTCAATCCATATGGTTCCAAATTTGGGTGTTTTACTTGAGCTGCACATCAGAGGAAGTAGTTGATCCTGAATCTTCTTGATGAACTCTTAATTTTTTAGACCTAAACAATCCTTGCTAAACATGGGGCAGATTTTGGAATATACCGAGAGGAGTTTACAAGACTGCCGTAACGAACTTGTAACGTGTAAGACGAAGGAATTTGGGATGTGTTTGTTGAGGTCCATGAGAAATCTCATTTGAGTTGTATCGATGGCACTTATAAGTTCAAGAAAGTTGAAGTATATCTTGTAAACAACGGAATGATATTATGCTGCAAGACGAGGACATGATAAATAAGGCTTGCTCTTGCTTATTAGCATTACAGCTGACTGTGATGGAGTAACAACTGACTTGGCCTTTTTTTGTTTGCACCAAAAGAGCCATGATTTGGTTATTGCACAATTTCTTTGGCGAGTTTTGAATATAAGATAGAATTTAGATTTTCAAATTCTAAGTCCCTATATGAGTTTGGGTCTGAGAAGGACATGGCCATGTGGGATTTGATTGTGTATCATATAAATTTCTGAAGGATTAACCGAAGATTGTGAAGCTTGTGCAACCTTTGTTGTACTTCTCTCTAAGCATAATTTGTAAGCCCTAATGGTTTACACTCTATCTTATCTCCTAGAGTCCTGGTTATAGCCTGCTTTTGGCATATGAAAGTTTCAAGTCCTAGAAATGCTTACCTTGAAATAGAAAAGCTTTGTTTTTTAGCGTCCAATCTAAAGATACCTCTTCTTTGCAAGGCTAGTTCCCGGCACGTGACTGCGCTGAGTGATAAAATTATGTGTTGTAGGCGTAGCTCAATATGCATGACTTTTAATTCTGGTCATGGTCCTAGTTAGGGTGCATTCTCTTCACCTGTAACTGTTTAAACTGATCTAAACGTATAGTATATTGATTAATCCTAACGTTTTAAATTGTAGTAGTCCTGATCAATCTGAATCTGGATTTTTTTAAACATTGCATAACTGATTTAAACTTACCTTAAACAGCATTTTTTTTATTGCAGATATGCTGGAGAAGTTAAGTTGATTATGCATTTTGCTAATTCCAATGTAAGTACAACGCCAGTCGTAATTGTTTGCAACTTTGCATCATATTTTCCACTGTATTGGCTGTGTTATCACATCAATGAACATAGATAGATAATTTTGCTGCGTTGCAGAAGCCACATGCTATTAGTGCTCCATCAGCTCCACCTTATGCTGCATCACCTCATTCTCAAGTATCTATGTATGCGGCTCCTCCAGCTTACCCACCACCCCCGTCTACTTCCTATCCTCCACCATCAACAGCCTATCCACCTCCACCTTCTGCATACCCGTCGACTTCACCTTACCCATATCCAACTAACCCAGCAGCATACCCACCCTATGCATACCCCCCTCCCCCAGAGCATTCAACATATCCTCCGGCTGCATACCCTCCACCACCTTCTGCATATCCTCCACAGCCTTATCCACCACCTCATCATGCTCCACCATATCCTAATTCAGGTTTTGCTTCTTCCTTTTTATATAAGTATATTATTATTTTTATCTTGCAACGTCATTGCTCAATATGCTCACTCTCTTTCTTATGTTGAAGGACATTATCCTGGACTGTACCCTCCACCACCTTACTGAAGAGTGAAGAAGCTGTGAGTTTATTGCTTTAGAAGGAGAGATGGCCGTGTGCTTGTAAGGGTAACCTCTTTCTTTTACATTTCATGGAATGGTTTAAAATCAATATACAACAGCCGTGGAGGGTGTTTCAAGATGAAGTTTAAGGCTAGTGTTCGGGTTTCAACTGTTTATATTTGGTTTGACTTATATTTGTTGTTGCTGTATCTGCTAGTTAGAATCTTACTTCTATTTTCTTTAGCAATTATGTGTGAAGTATTTAGTTGTAGCATAGCGTGTATGAGACTTTAAGTATCGAAGATGAAAGATATTACCTACTGCAAATCACCAACATCATCAAATTCATCATTTTGAATTAATAAGTTTTCATGCACAAAAATTCCAAGACAAATTTCTGTTTGCTTTGGAGGATCGACTTGGCAGTTTTTCTTTGTCATTTTCCAGTTGATTTGATTGTTATGTCTTGGATAAATATTTAGGTTTTAAAAAAAGATAATCAACATGCTCTGTTATCTTTCTTTTGTATCTGAAAATGAGAAGGGCGAGGAATAATGATCAATGCTGTGCTGATCTCACCGATTATTCTGGACCTTTGTGCTTAAGTTAGGCCTCTACTTGTACGTCTCCACGACTCCACCCCTGAATGTTTCCTGGTACTATAATTGTTCCAAGGACTTCGTCAATGTATTGACGGAGCTTCATGGAAAGTCTGCTGCTTGTCAGTTTTTAAGCAGCCCTCTATGGCTGTGTAAGGTCTATCATGGTAATATGGACTCTAGATGGCTGTGTAAGGTCTATCGGGGTAATATGGACTCTAGATGGCTGTGTAAGGTCTATCAAGTCCTCCAAGATTTTTCTCACTGCTGTCTCTTGTGTGGAGAATTGTTTACATACACTGGCTTATTTGGAGTACGACAGAACAAAGTTTACTCTGATGCAGGGCATTGGATCTGATTATTGGAAGCTTATTCAGTGAGCTATTGCTCATTCAGGAAACCCCTTTTTTTTTTTTTTGCTGAGTGCAAAACATAGAGAGATCAAGCAAGTCATGCTTGAGAAATGAAAGGGGTTTGTTCGAGTCAATGATGGACAGCCATTAGACCCTAATTTACCCGGACATGACTCATGAAAATCAAACTCTGTGATACCACTTTTTCTACTCCATCCGTCCTAGAAAGATTGTAATGCAGAGGGAAAAAAACTTTTTTTGGGTTTGTGAAGGTAGAGTTTTAGAGAGAGAAAATAAGTAGGTCCCAAAGGGAGTTTTGTGAGAGTAAGGTTTTGGTCCCACATACCTTCAATCGAAACGCTACAATTTTTCGGAACATTCCAAAACGGAAAATGTTGCAATATTTTGGGGAGTGAGGGAGTAATTAATAACTTATGCAAACAGGCTATTTGGATTCTGCAATGGCCCGAAGCATGTAAGAAACCAAATCAGGCAGATAGGTAGCACCAAAGAACTCACTAAAAGAACCTAAAACACACAGCTACACAGGAAACCCTTTTAGTGCAAATGTCAAATGTCTTCTAATCAAAAACTGTAATTTATATCTTGAATGTTTGTTATGACTTATAATTTTTGATCCCTTAAAGTAGTGTTACATGAGCAATGCTCATCCAATCTCCTTGATAGGCAAAATAATACTTTAGGGGTTATTTTAGATAGTTTATACAGTACTTTATAGAAACTTTGCTCCATCCATTTCCCAACTGTAGTTATTTAGTGCTTGGGTGATGTTGGAATGTATGATACTATGATATGTGTTTGCAATTGCCAAGACTTGTGAAGACTGTAGACTACTTGTGAGCTTTCTGAGACCATAGCTATCTGTTTAATCTTCCCGCTAGTTACACCAAGCCTTTCGAAAAGCATCGCTTTGGGTCATTTTCTCTGATTGTGTCCTATATTTGGTCGCTTTCATTTAGTCTTTTGCTAAGCAAAACAAACAAATTTTTTTTTTCTTATATGAAGACTTTTATACATTGCCTGTAAAAGTATCCCCTGCCTTTCACTTTCAGAAGATAAAATGATTCTGTCTTGAAATGGTCCAAAAGGTTTAGTTAAGGATTGCTTGATCTTACCTTAGCTTTGAGAATGGATTTTTTTCTTCTCTTTTTTTTTTTTTTTTTAATTCATTACAATTATTTGATTCTTCAAATATTAGCAGACCCTTATGTTTCCAGAAACGGCCTCCAGTACAACGAAATCGGTGGTTGCATTAATAATAAAGCTGAGTAGCTGTTATGCATTTATCAATCCTTCATATCGACATGACCATCACAGCTAGAGTGTATATTGTGTATGTGAACTTAAGATGAAGTTATTATTGTGTAGTTTCGTGTATATCTGTTTGAAGCCATGGTAGATGATTATTAGTTAATTGAGTAAGGTGGTTGAAAATAACACTCAACAGTCAAAATGGTAGCTAGCACGCATGCAAAACCCCTTAGCAATAATGATCTCATGGAGGAAACCATGACTAGAGAATAGAGATATGATCATCATGCAAAGATGTGTGTTTCTGAATCATACTCATACTAGTCATCTACTCAAGTATATGCTTCTTTTCCACTCTCTTTTGACCACCCAACTAACAAAAGAGAGTGAAACAAAAAGATAAAGAAATGAAATTATCTCCCTTGACAAAAAATTGAATGCAAAAGGGGGGGAATTCTTAAGATCAAGGATTGTATTGTCACATTCATGTTTTTTTTTTTTTTTTTTTTTGGGGGGATGAAAGAAAGCACATGATAATTAATAAAGACTTTTGCATTATATGATTATAAGGTAAGAAAAACATACTYGTATTATTCTAATGTTCCCACTCACTTGCACCGATTTCTTTGTCCAACTTAGTGGTTGTGTGTAGTTGTCAAAAGAAAAGGGTCAAGGGCTTAGTTGAGAAATGATGGGGTGACTTTATGATAAGTTTTAGGAGTATGTACCRRTTTTTTTTTTTTTTTTTTTTTTTTTTTTTTTTTCTTTCTACTTTGTTCAAAGCCAAAGAATTTATGTCACAAAAATAATGTTTGACATTTTAGTGACTCTTTGTAGTAGGAGCTAATAACAATAAAATCTTCAACAATTGGATGTATGGAAGGACTTTGTGCAAACCTTGGCCCTTTTGGTTAGTTATTAGTCAAATGTTGTTAGTTCTTGCAGAATGTCCTTTTTCACTTATTAATGTGTGGTCTAATTCATCTAAGTGCTTAACTGAACCACTTTACTTTGGTTGGTAGTGCATTTGACTCTTGATCTTCATTAAGATAAGGCTTTGATAATTGATAGAACTCTGGTCTTTTGATTATTTCAATGGAATGTCTTACATCTGCTTCTTCTTCTTCTTCTTCTTCATCTGCTTTGATTGTTTGTGCTAGAGAATTGCTACTTTATGTAAGTTGCGACGTTTTTATCGATCGATTTAGTAAAAGATGGAATCGAAATAGGACATTGTTCTAATGAAGGGGTAGATTGTTGATCAAAGTTTTGTTTTATAACATGCATTTTGAGTGTTTTCAAAGGGAATGTAAATATGCAATAAATTCCCAATCAATTGACATCACAAATGTAAACAATGGGAGAAATGGGGTAGCTTAAAAAAAATGTTTCACCCTTTATTTGCTGTAAAAGGCTTGACATTGAAAAACAATCAAACATCCCACCATGGTATTATGATTACCAGTTACATACTACTCTTGTGAATTTGTGATGTTGCATTACAGAAAATCATGGTAAATCATTTTGTATCCTGTATTTTTTTTTCTTTCTTTCTTTAATTTAAGGAAAATGATATATAAAGCCCTAAGGGCTGCATATAAGCAATAAATTCTTGCTTAAAATGATAAGTATTTATATATTTATGTTAAAATTGCACAGAATTTGATGTCATAAATGTTTACTTTTTTGAAAATCTTCCTTTTTTGGCTTCTTATATGCAGCCCTAAGAGCTTTATATATCATAACCCTTAATTTGATTGCCGGTGTGTGTTTGTTTGTGTGTGTGTGGTGGGGTTAAACCAACTTTAAACTTTTCAAATGTATGGCAAACCATGATTCATCTCCCCCATTCTCAAGTGTAGCTTGCATTACTACTGTTTGAATGAGTCAAAGCTGTAATTAGCAGCATTTAAATGTTAATTAGCATCATTACTAAGTGATCTGTGACCCAGCATATACTCCAAACTTTTAACTGATCCAATGATTATTGCCAAATCATATCTGACCATACCACTGGATCTCTCTTAATCCCTTTTTTTTTTTTCCCAAATTTTGCCTTTTTTGTTGCAAATTCTCTCTCAAGGACAAAGATTCAGGAGAGGAGCAAAGGGAGGGTCCCACATTACTCTGATCTGAGGGGCAGTTTGTAGTGCCTCAGTGGCAAGGAAGATGATTACTTTTGTGTGCATTTTTAATTCTTCTGTTTATATAATCGTTACACTTTTCATTTTGAAAAAGTTTTACCGATATATTACTTCTTCCGTTACACTAAATTCATGCCATAATAAATAATGAAAACTATTCACTAATGGTGAGTATGGATGAACAATTGAACGACACATTCTAAAACTAAAGCGCACCCTAGAAAGTGCTTCGAAAGGGAGAATTTTTTAAATTATCGTTAATATGTAAGAATGAATATAGTCAAGTGTAGTCTTGTTAGAATCGTCATAACAGGTATACCTGGCAAATCGTTCGGTCAGGTCGGTATCGGTCGGTCAATGTCCGGTTTCGGGCATTTACAGGTCGATCATTTTTCGGTAACGGGTCGAATTTCTTTGTTCATGACCCAATGTTTTCGGTAACAGGTCGGTCGGTCGGTCAAGTTTTTTTTAACGCCTTTTTTTTCTTTCGATGTTTCGCAAAAATTAGATCAATTATTAAGGTTTTTAGGACTTAAAAATGTATAATGTGACTAAACTAAGTAGAAATTATTCATTAAACCATATATTTGTCTGAATCTAATAAATATTATTATTTGCAAAAGATGGCTAGGGCTTCAAAAGGAAAAAATGCATAATTTGATCATATTCACTAGTAATTTTTTTATCGAAACTACACATTCTGCTTCTTTTTTATTGCAACAAGTGAACTTTTGCAGTATTTACATTTATTACTTTGACTAATATTTGTGATTTGTACATGATTAAACACATTTATAAGTAATTATACTAGATAAATCGGTCAAATCGGTCGGTCAGGTCGGTAACAGGTCGGTCAGCATTCTAAAACAGGTTGACGGGTTCGGTCAAAAAACGAGTTTCGGTCAAATCTTCTTGTTCATGACCCAACTTTTTCGGGTCGGTTTTCAGGTCAAAATTGGGTCGGGTTTGTTTTTGCCAGGTATAATAACAGGTAGTTTATTAAAATCCAATTTTTATAATTTTTACTCATATATAACTAAAGATATTTCGTTTCTAAATTGTGTATTGGCAATCGTGTAAAGTAGAAGTGACAAAAATTTAGTGAAACAGAGGGAGTACTTGCTTCGCTTTTTTGTCAATAAATTATTAAATTCTCTCTATTTTTATTCTCTTAATGAATCCCCCCTTCTTTTTMACCTTTTAAATCTTTCTTTTCCAAAAATTATCTAAGGTCCGTGAATTGAGTAGTGTATCGAGTAATACGAAGTAAACGAAATCCTTTTTTTTTTTGATAAAAAGTGGATTGATTTGTTTGCTGTTTTCAGTTTTTACTAGCACTAGCACTGTATGTCTGTACAGTGTACACCATGCTAGTAGCTTCAAAACTTTTTTGACAAATACTTGTATGTTGGTGGTTTTGTGGGGGGTGCTTTTGACTTTGAAAACATACTCAAATAATTTACTAAGTTGAATTAATAATATCTAKTAATAATCTATGCAAAACAGCTGTGAAAAAGGGTAGTTTCTGTGTTTTGTTTGTGGTTAGGGCTTCATCATAAGGAGATTATTCTTTTTTAAGCTGGATTTTTTTAATTTTTGTTTTACTGTTTCTGTTATGTCTTTTACTTTTATCTCCTGTTTGAATAGTTACTTTGGTCTGGCACTCATCCATTTCAGAGATGGTTGATTTATGTTATGCCAACAAATGTGAATTGTGTTGCATGGGATGGTCACCGAGAGGTTACGAGTTCGAATTCTATTTTCATGAGTTTTGGAGTTTAATTTTCTCCGTATTCTTATTCAATATGATTATGAGGTCGAATCTTGCTTAAGTCATTGGAGAATTCACTCTTCGATCACTTGCTTGTCATGTTGAGGCAGGAGTCGATGGATAGATTTGTGTATGGATTAAAATTAGGCGTAACCATGTTAATCCTTTCTATTTGGGAATTTTGGTAAATAGAATTTTGAAATCATACTTTCATTAAAATTAATGTTACGGATTATCGAATGTGATTTGTCACGTGACTTTAAAATTATTTGACGCCATATTGGATGGATCATTTGTCGAATGTGATGTACCTATTACTCACATTACTCCTTCATCCATGAACTAATTAATCGTTATTAGACCATTTTCTTGACTTAATTATAATCAAAATGGAAATGAGGCTAGTGATCTAACTTCTAAGGTTGAGGACTTGAGGTGGGCTAATTTTGCATGTAAAAATCTAAGCACATACCATTATAATATCGCGGATTTTACAGTTTTTGTGTTTTCCAAACCTTCGCATTTTTACGAACGGGTTGAACCAGATCAGTTTGTCAAATTAGTGATAGTCACCTCTAAATTTAGACTAAAAATAAGCTAAAAAGATAGTCACCCTTTGTGCATGGTAAGTACTCCTAATAATAGAGGCAATGGGTGGTAGTTCAGTGTGAGACATGGTACACATACCCTAACTGTATGTGATCCCCAACATACAGAAAGTGTATCGTCCAATCATATAAGAGCTTCTTCTCTCCGATTATTCGATATTTACTCTACATACCAACATACGTGGGGACTACATACACTAAGTATTCGTATATGCATAACATTTTCCAATCAGTGTTTGTACATACATACATAAATACATACATACCCCTTTAGTGTCAGTGACTGAGTTGTCAGTACAAAGAGGGACATAATATGATTGTATAATACTGCATGGTATCAAAGTATTAACAACTAACTACATGTACGTTTGGCTATTTTTTTTTTAACTCAAATAAATAAATTAAACTACTACTACTGTACATAAGACAATTTTCTTACGCTCGATATTTCCAATTAATGTGGAGATACGTTTTATTACAATATTACTCTTCTGTCTTACCCCTTGGTGTTTACCTTTCAACTCGTATCCTACTCCCAATATGCTTTGCCCGTAAATTCCTCATTTAAAATTTTTATTTTCAACCGCTATTCTACTCTTTTTGTCTCGAGTTATTGATAATATGAATMTCTAACTTGATGACTATACATAAGTATTTCGTCATTGGTCCATTTAAACGAARTTCATTTCTCGGTGTTTATCTTTACTCCTGTCACCTTAAATATATATCATCAACCTCTTATTTGAAATTTCTTCATGCATCCTCAATTATTTTAAAAAAATTTAGTGATTAAACATGTTTTTGTTGTGCAGTAATATTTATAGCAGTAGAATAGTAGATACAGATGATTTAGCAAAGAGTTTATATAGTGTGGAAAAGTCAGTCTTCAAAGAAGCAACATTGCAATAATGCTTGATACAACACACAACTGTCACATATTTCAGGAATTCAGGTTATACAGAGTAGTAGTTTAAGACTTTATTTAAGTATGTGATATTTTTTATTTATGATCTTTAAAAAATACAGTATAAAAAAAAAGGTATTTGTCATATAAAAGTAGTAAGTACGTAAATTGAAAAATATATTTTTAAAAAAACGTGAAATGGAGAAAGTAAAAAAATAAAAATAAAAATGTAAAAGTGGACACAAAAAAAGGTTGGTAATTGTGAGGGGTGAAAAATAAGTATTGGATTGTGATTGGTTTGTTTTATAAGAACTTGGGTGCACGTCAAGAGAAGCGTACCTTCTCTATGGTTAGCTGTTTCCCTGCTATCTCTCTCTCTCTCTCTCTCTCTCTCTCTCTCTCTCTCTCTCTCTCTCTCTCTCATCTGCCATTACAAGACACCATTAATTATCACTTTTTCTGCAATGCCAGAATCAGATTTACCTTCTTCATTGGACTTGTACTCATTAGTCCTCCTTAATCTTGATTTCTTGTTTTTAATTTCCCTACTTTAATCATTTATCTAGCAAATTTGAACTTATGGCATGTTTAGTTCAGCTTAATTTCAGTTCAGGTCAACTTTATTAAATTCAATTTAGTTCAGTTTAGTTCTTAGCCCTATTTTCCTCTTTAAAAAAATATTCAATTCAATTTAGTTCAATTTAGCTTCATGCAGTTCAGTTCATTTCAGTTGATTTTGATTAATGTAAACGGACCCTTAGGCTATGTTTCTTTACACTAAACTGAATCAGATATTCTATGAGAGACGAAAATGAACTAATCTAAATTGAAGTGAACTCAATTGATATACCATAAAAATAAGTGCAAAGAAGCATGACCTTTAGAATATTATACTTCTTCCTTTTTTAATTAGTTACATTTAAAAGCGAATACACAAACATTAAAGATGTAACAAGTGTAGGGGGAAGGAAAAAGGGTACCATGTGGTAAAAGATGATTAGAGAGAATGTATTGTCCAAGACAATAACAAATAAAGAACGAATCCAGTAATTTAAACTTCTAAAACGTTTACAAAATTGCAGGTAACAAAGAACGAAGGAAGCACGGAGTATAGATGTTTGATGGTTAGTTCCGGTCACAAGTGAGAACAGATATCCGTGCAGTAATTAGTGTTATCCGCACACCTTTATATATATATATTGAAGTAACAAAGCGCGTTGTTATAATTTACTGTTGCGCAAATGCGCGGATAACAATAAAAGTTACGCAGATATCAGTTCCCTCGCTTCCATCATTCTTTAGAGTCCAATTATTGGTGAATATGGTGATTAGTTGAAGGCAACAAAGTGGTAAGAAAACTGGCATTATAGCAAGGTAATGGGTTAGGGAAATGTTGAGCAAAAGAAGGTAAAAGCTTGATAAAAAAGGGAATGACAAGAAGTACATAGTACTAATTGGTATGATAGTAGTTACTACTTACTAGTTAGCACAAGCAAGAAGACTGCAAGAGTTAACCCATAACACATAATAAAGACGACGCCTAAAACAACTGCATTATGTTTGCTCCTTCCCAATCGACATGCCCCCCCTTACGTAGACTAGCATTTACAGTCGCATGCTCAGCTTTGCCAGGGCATGGGGCATTGGCTTCTCTTTCGTCTACTTACTCTCTCACTAATCGCTCTCCTACTACCTCCTCCATGGGAACTCGCATTCGCAATCTCAACGAGACACTTGAATCGTAGAAAACGATTGTAAAATTGATTCGATAAGCGATTGTAAAAATGATTCGTAATCACGTTTCGTACATATTATTTATAGTTTTTATATTAGGTATGACGTGGGGTGCTTGGAGATGGGGCAGGATGACATAAAATCCACCCCCGTCCCATTATCCATGACGAGTATGATTTTCATTTCCATTGTTAACCCACCATCCATCGAACTAAGACCCATCTTTGCCTCACTGGGGCGATTCTCCTATTTTATTCGTTCCATTGACTAGCTTAAGTAGCTATTAGTAGTAGAAATAATCGAAATATAACGATTGTATGGAGTACTTGTACTTGTCATTTTGTCAACTAGTAACGCGTTAGTCAAAATAAGTAATTGTTGAAATAGTGCATGATTAATAAAATAATACTTGTATTTGACAAATGCTAATCCAAAACTAACGTTGGTAAAAACCGAAATTAAATCGTTATCACTATTTCAGTTCAATTCAAATGTTTTCGGTTAATGTGAACAAATCGTAAATCAAAAATCCAAAAGCTGCATCAAACTATACAGTCTGCATGTTTAAAACTTGAGAGTGATATGAGATGATGTCTCATCTTTGCAATCTGATAAATAAATAGAAAGTTAATTAATTAATAATTAATAAGAAATCCTAGTAGTAGAATTTAGAGGAATACAACTGGCATCGAAAACTGCATGTCATAATACTCTCGTGATATTTTTTATTAACAACACTTTTACACCCTTTTATTATTTATTTTCCCCTCACTCTTGCCTTTAATTTTCAACATTAACCCTTTTCTTTATAAATTTTTTCCCCCCTTTATTTCCTTCTTTAATTTATATTTTCCCTTTAAAATCTTTTTTGCTTTTTCACCTTATCTCTTAGGTATAATTTATTTTTAGAGGCCCTTTATACAAGAAACAATTTTTTTAATAAAATTTAATTTACCCAAGAGGACCAAAGTAAAAGAGCAACGCCTAGATATACGTAGTCCCATGGCATCACGGTGTCTCTTTTTTTAAAGGCCTTTTTTTAATTTTATTTTTAAAAAATCATTTATCGTAAAAAATTGTAAATTTTTTGGGATGTTGCTAATGTGCAACTCAGAGCAWTAGTTTAAGATTAAATATACTAGGACGTACCTAAATTGATTCAAACTTTGAAATATATGCTTAAATCACGTGTCAATCAATATAATTAATGTTTATTTCATTCAAACATTTTCACTTATAATTTCTTTGTATCGAATTAATCGCAACAAATCAAATTTCACGCATTTTGAGGTTGTGATTTAACAATGTAAACGAGCAAATTGATCAAGAAATTTAAACACAATTAAGTAATAATCTCATTTTTCATTGGGGTTAAAATTATTTTGAATAATTCGATCGTTTACAGTGTTAAATCTCAAAATGCGTAAAACTTAGTTTATTATAATTAATTTGATACGGATAGAGTAGATAACTTATCAAACGATCCGAGACGATGGTTACCATTTGCCATTTTATTTAATTGGTTGTAAAAATGGAGTGCTTTGGGAAACCGTAGCATCATGATTCATACGAGTAAGTGAGGACAAAAATGGGTGTAAATGTGAAATTTACAGTCAACTCTAAAATTGACCTTCAAAATTGTTATTTTTATTTTATTTTTATGAATTTAGTATTTATTGAAAATGGAGTGAGACCTTTAGAATGAGCTTGCTTTATAGTTTGGGTGTCAGAACAAGTGTTGCAAAAACAATTGAAAGAGAAGGAGCACCCTATGTTACACATTGGGTAATGTCCATTGTGTATTTTGTGTTCATGATTTAGATTGCAAGTCATGATGAATGTGTTCCATACTACCAGGAATTTGACAGTCATTTTTAGTGAAAGACTGGTGATGTACTTCTTAGGCTAATAGGGTCATGCAAATTTTAGATTTGATGAAGATATGGATTTTGTTTGATAATGATTTTAATTTGATTCAAAGTAATCTTTGTTAATTGTTGTGTTCAGTTAATTTCAACTAATTTAGTCGGAAAAACTAGAAATTTATGATCTGTAGATGTATAGAGCATCCACGATCATCTTTCTAAGCTACTCCGTACATTATATTCAAATTAACTTATATCAATTGAAAAAGTTACAAAATTTGTGAGTACAAGGAACCTATTTTATCCCATAATTGTGTAGCTTGTGGTTTGAGAGCTTGTCAGCGGTGTAAACGAGCTATGTTTTTTTCCTTTTAAAGACTATGTATACCATTTTCCTTCATTAAATTYGAAATACGACTAGTTTATCCTTGCAACGTATTACGTATGAGTAGTACTCCGCAGTTCACTTGAAGTCGTGTTATTAGAGCCTTAGAGGAACACAAGTAGAGTATACAAACTTTCGTTGTTAGCAATTTAGCATAGCCTTAGAGGAACACTAGTAAATGATACTATAATCATTAATACGGAGTATAACAATTGGAATTAGCCAAAAGAATAAGGCAGCGAATCTCATTTTATTTTTCGATTTGTTATTGATAATTTGACATTTCTCTTCACTCTCTTTGCAATTATCTTTCTTTCAAACTTCAAAGGTTTACACTCTCAAAAAATTAWTTCACAAAATGTGAGTACAAGTGGAGTACTTGTATACACTTATCATAGTTTCATTGATCAATGTTGCCCTTCTACTATTTTTCTCGCATTTTYTTCTCTTACTTGTTATTTTCATAGGGGGTCCATTTCAATCTACTCGTATTTCTTTTATTCTCGAAGTCCAAGTAGTACTCCGTAATTTATTTGGGAAAATTATATATTTTGGGAGATGATATTTATTCAAATGCATTCGAAATGAAGTATGTGACTGAACACGTGTATAAATTATAAATATTTTTATTAGTATGTAACTAAGGATATCACTCTCGTTCTTTTGGACTGAAATAGTTTGAATTGAAATTTGTTGAAATCAGTTGAAATTGACTAAACCGAACTGGAGTATTCCCACTGTTGCATGAAAATCATGACAATTGATTTTTTTTTTTAATTATTCACAAGTGAGGAGAATCTTGTAATTAACTATTAATGTATAAGAATAAATACGTTAATGCGGAGTTTTAGAGTTAGAAAAAGATAACATTAGTCATTTAGTCTTTTTAGAGTAGTAAATAAGCRAAAACCGAGAACATCAAGTYAAACACAGAGTAACATATAAGACACCGATCAATCATAGMTGATTKARACAAGAGTGACRRGTYTYCAAAATTGCAAGGGTTTGGGAWCTTCAACATTGTTTRATTAGWTCAAAACCCYAACTCCTCGCCAAGACACATACTAATTTCAAAACTCACACTATAATAAGAGTTTCACACATGACTAGTTTGATCCGACTTTACTCACTTGATCACCTCTATGATCGATGCGTGTAGTTAATATAATATACAACTCCAAATCATTAAAACAAGATTTAATCATAGCAAMTTAGCAAATGTAGCAAGTTYCCAAAAACAAGATTTTAGTGTGTGAGTTTTGACTACCATGGCTTTTGCTCCTAGTGAGTAGTGACCATGTTAGAAAACATAACACACACACCATATATTATGCACCAATTTATAAGACTAATACCTATACACTGCCACCGAAAGCAAGTTTTAAATTTGCGAAGAAGAGACAAAACCCTTTTTTTTTTTTAAAAAAAAAAGAAAAGAAAAAAGAAATGTAAGTCCAAAATCCGAGCTTGTATAAAAAAGGACAAGCGTGATCTCTCCTTACTTCTCTGATACTATCCCACCTCTCCATCTTCCCCTTCTCCCACATCACACCATCTCATTTTTTTTWTAATTAATTTTCTTTCTTCTGATAAACACATCAATCTCTCTCCTCTGCTCTTCTCTAGTAGAGAGAGAGGAGTTTGCATCAATGACGAAGCTTTCTTTCATGTCTTGTTAAATCTCCTCACTATGACTACTCCATAACTAAGAACTTCAACTCAAACCCKKKKAAAAAAAGGTTGAATCTTCATCTWAAAAACCAGGAAATCTCTTAAAGAACAATTAATGGCACCTTCTCAAGTAGAATTTCAGGAAGAGAACCCYTTRTCACTGTTGGACGCTCTCTACTGCGAAGAGGAGAAGTGGGAAAGTGACGAAGAWGARGATGAAGAATTGAGCTCRGAGAGAGCCAACAATGGCGGAACAAGAACAAACAGCCCTTGTTTGCTGCCGTTGTTGTTGTTGGAGCAAGATTTGTTTTGGGAAGACGAAGAGATTGTGAGCCTGTTTTCCAAGGAACAAGAGGAGGAGGAAAAACAGGGGAGTTTCAGAAAACAGGGGAATTCAGAAGATTGTCATGAGTTCGACATTTGTTCAAGAAAAGAYGCTGTTGAATGGATTATAAAGGTCAATTCCTATTATGGGTTTTGCACCTTGACTTGTGTTCTTGCTGTTAARTACTTTGATAGGTTCTTCTCCATCTTTCAATTTCAAAGAGACAAACCTTGGATGTTTCAGCTTACTGCTGTTACTTGCCTCTCACTTGCTGCTAAAGTCGAAGAAACTGACGTTCCTCTTCTCTTAGATCTTCAAGTATGCAAAATCAAATCCCACTCTCTTCTTTTTTTGTTCTGGGTATTTCAAAGATTTGATCTTTTTTACTAACTTTGTTTGAATTTGAATCTTTTTGTTCAAGGTTGAAGTGGGGAAGTACATGTTTGATGCAAAAACAATTCAGAAAATGGAGTTGCTTGTGTTGTCAACATTGGAGTGGAAGATGAATCCGGTGACCCCACTTTCGTTTCTCGATCATATAATCAGACGGCTAGGATTGAAGAATCATCTCCATTGGGAGTTTCTCCGGAGATGTCAAGCTCTCCTACTCTCTCTCCTCTCTGGTAAGCAACAAAACAGAGCATTCATTTCCTTGTTATGTTACAAAACCATTTTCATTTACTGTAATGCGAACTTTTTCCTCAATTTGCTTGTCATTTATTCAGTAGAATATGCCAATTTTATGGTGTGAGTGTATGACTTTTAATGCGAATTTCTAGTTATGTAAATCTTGACTTATACACTACCTTTGAACCGAATTCAAAATGTGGGTTTTGATAATTCTTTTTTTTTTCCTTTTAAAATGCGAACGAGTCACTAAAACGGTATAATTTACAATGGTTCCGAGGATTCGAACATGTGGGTTTGATAATAGTGTTTGGATAATTAGTGTATCTTCGAAATTTTGTTGTTACATTACTACATTACATTGTGGTATCACACATGACAACACACGGATGACGTGTAATATTTAAAATTGAACCCATCTCATGATTTTTAATGATGTTAAAAATCTGATATACTTAATTACAAGAAAAWTGATACAATTATATATTTAGTTCAAATGATTGATTGGTTYAAATGATGATGAAATGTAGATTGGAGAATGGTGAGTTATCAACCATCAGTATTGGCTACTGCAACAATGATGCATGTGATTGACCAGATTGAGCCATCTAACCCACTTGATTACCAAAATCAGCTTCTGAGTGTGCTTAATATCAGCAAGGTTAGTGCTAATTTTAATTAATTAATTATTAATTATTAATTATATTTCTTAGATCTCTTATTAATCTAACACATGTGTGATATGCCATTCATTAAATTGTGGTCAATGGTCTTAAATTTTGATTTTTTTTTTAAAAAAAAAATTGAAGTGTGATGTTGAGCTTCAAAAAAATGTTGCAAAACAGCTCATGAAATAAAAATAGGTAGTAGATTGGCAATTAGTTTATAGTATATGGACTCACACATCAATAACCAAAAGRTGATGCCATGCGACTATGTGAGTTACGGATGATGTGTCACTGTCTTAGAATAATTTTTTTAGCAGTTTTTAATATTGGTCCTTTGTTTAGGGGTTAGTTTGGTCAATGTCATCAATTTTCATTGCTTAAACTTTGTACTTCATTCTTTCATGTAYTGCAAACTAATTTTGAATTCTCAATGAAATCAAGTCATGTTTTAGTACAACTACATTCAATGTATTGTATGGTATGAACTATGTCCTCTTTCTAAGTATGAATGACGACAAATCGATAATGCTAAGCCTTGAACAAATCGATAATGCTAAGCCTTGAACGTTCGTTAACATTTGTCTTTTACTAATGGTAGTCCGCCTTGATTGAAAAATCTTTTTGTAGGATTATAAATTAGAATCGACAAGTTTTTAAAAAAATCCATGTGTTATGAGAATCACATGATTCGGTACAAATGGTCAAGTCTACTCACCCCTTTTTCTTTAATCTTTAAATGATGTCCACCTTTAGTTAAAATAGGGTTACTTTATTACTTGGCATTAAGTAACGATCATAAAGTGATCTTTCTTGAATTATTAATCGTTTTGTACCATTTTAGTCCAAACTTCCTCTTCCTTAATTAAATTGACACGCCTTAAGGTCTTAGGGCTAGCCTAATTGGGGTGATAGGTGTACCGCTACAAGTTTAGTTACTTGACGATAAACATTTGTTTAATTTAGCGAAACATTAATCTCCCAAGGGACTTGACGATATAAAAATCTATATTTAGAGCTCGCTAATAGTACAAATAACATCTACAAGCGATTACAGGATAGATTTATTATTTTCGAAACTCTACGCGTATTTTTTAAAACAATGTGACAACTAACTTCGAACACGGGAGTCGCAATTGATTATATTATGTCCACAAAACATTTGAAAATAGAAGGGTTTAAGTTTGACAATAAATGAAAAGACAGGCATGTTGTCCACCCATGCTGTATGATGCATCGTCCTTTGTTTCCAACGTTTTCGACCAATAATTTTTACCCTTTCTTTCTTTCTAAACTTTGCATGAAGACAAAAACCTTCTACCACCAATTTCTAAACCTTGTTTTAATCAATTTCATCGAAGAAGACTCTTCGATTTGCTCAATTAATAATATGAGATGTTAATAATGTGAATTTAGCTAATGGCTTAACTCGGGTTTGCTTGTTTATTATTGCTTAGAGTAACACTCAAAGTTTAAAAACTTTGTGCATTCATCGACTATTCTCGAGGTTGTTCTATAATTGGATTAATGAATGGTTTCGCATTTTATTCAACTCGATCATGTTAGTGCGAGTAATAATGAAGTTTGTTGTATACAATAATGCAGGAGAAGGTGAATAATTGTTATCAAGTGATTGTGGAAAAATCAGCCAATGACAGGAGAAGCAGCGAACATGGCAAGTTGAAGAGGACATTCGACGACATGACGATGAAGATGAACTATTTCCCACCACCGCCGCCACCTCCGGCTGCTTACAACAGCGACACCATTCCAAGTAGCCCGAGCGGAGTAATGGATGCCTACTACTTTAGCTGCGACAGCTCCAATGATTCATGGGCTGCTACTACTACTACTACTACTACTACTACGACAACCAACAGCAACAACCATCGTGCTACGTTGGTGGGATCGTCGACTTCACTGTCATCCTCATTATCGTCGTCTTCGGTATCGTCCTCGGTGTCGTCCTCTCCCGTGATGAACCGGAAGAAGAGCAGAGTCCACGAGCAGCTGATGCCGCTGCAGCTGCCTTCTCTCTCCAGAGTGTTCGTCGACGCGGTCGGTAGCCCTCACTGAGCCCTTTCCTCTTAGCCGGACTATGTTTCTGTTTCAAAACTAGAGCCTCTGATGATCTCGTTCTCTCCTTTTGATAATGATCATGAAGACTATATAAAAAAAAAATACTTAATTGCCAAAAAAAATGGGGACATATTTATATCATATAATAGTAAAAACCTTTGATATTATATGGCTATAAATTCATTCCCTGCAATTTTCAATTTCATGATGTATTGTTATTGTGTTTGAATGCATGACATAGTATGCTACTGTATGAATGCATGCATGGCATCTTGGCATTGCATGGTATGCATGCATGTACTGTTTAAGACTCTACTGTATGTCTGTATGATGATGAAATGGGAGAATGATGATGATGATGATGATGAATAAAAAATGATGATGATGTGATGGAAGCAAGAGGAGAATGGAAGATTGAAAAGAAAGGAAATTTGCATGTGAAGAAAGAAACATGAAAGTGGGGTTAAGTGAGGGATTTTTTAGGGAGCAAAAACTTTGGACTTTTTTAGGGTTTTGACCTCGGTTTATGTGCCCCACTACTACTACTAAAATAGGACTAGTAGGAGTACTATTTTTGTATTCATTGCTTTTTTTTTTTTTTTTTTTTTTTTTTTTTTTTTTTTTTTTTTTTTTTTTTTGTATCCTTTCATTCTAACCTACTCCAACCAAGATTAAATAGTTAACAAGTAAATAAATCATTATGAAATCAAGTATAGTATTACTATGCATGAATAATTTGTTTATTGTTCATTAGTGTTGATTTGAGTTTTGCTTGAAGGATGTACATGATTATTGTGATTTCAATTATATTATTACAATCAAATTTTTAGTTATAAACTATTTTCATTCATAAAAAGCATTAAGTTGTGTGTTGAAAAATTTTATGTTTCTTTTTTAAGTTCGGAGTACTATACAAGGCAAAGCATTTAGTAGGTCAATTATTTTTCTAGGTATTGAGCCATGTTAGTTTAGACCTTTTTTTCCTCACATATGAAAATTGATTTAAGTGACATTAAGCTACTGAACACTTGCATTTTCTAAACTAAGCAATGCATAGTTACATGAGTTGAATCAAACATTACTCATAACTCGTGTCGAGTTTTGAGTTTGGTTATTTTGTTCAAATTAGCTTCGAATAATTGAAAGCTTTAAGTTCAATTTACTTGAGGGTATAATATAAGTTAATTTGGGTCTTGGATGGTTGAATATCATGTCCAATATAACTCACAACAGTTACTTGAAGTGAGGAATCATCAATTAAATACTAACAAAATATATCAATTGATTGGTGATGTAATGGTGTTTGGGACTACATTTGGTATGAAGAATCTGGGTTTGATCCCTCACAATAACAATTGAGAGGAGACTGAAACCTATCACCCAGAACTGATCCTCGTATCTGAATTAGCTCAAAAAGGATGAACTGGGTGTTACTAACAAAATATTGATAATGAGGTTCTTATGTGTGAGATTATTGATAAGGAGTTATCATTGTCAATGATTAGTGCTAGTTAGTGAAAGTCTTGGGTCACTATTCAATGATTATCATTTATTTTATGATAATTGAAGGTATTGAACAATAAACAATATACTTCCCAGCAATTATTGTTCTAAATTATTTGATTGATCACCCTGCAATGCAATCTCTTGCTTCAAAGAAAAATTATTTGATCACTCTGCAGTGCAATCTCTATTGCTCTCGAATTGACACTATTGGCATGATGACACACATCATTCAAGGAACCTTTGATTTGTCTTTGACATATCATATCTACATGATCATTGAAAAGAATTGGTAGCTCATTGGACAAAATTCACCATGAAACTAAACAGAGATATGTTGAATAAAATCCTGTTTCTTTAGACTTAATTTTAGGAAAATTTGCTGAAAACTACCCATTTTGTTCAAAACTTAAGAAATAACGACCCACTATTTTTTTTATTAAAAAGAACTACCCATATTTTACAAAACCATTGTAAAATACTACCCATTTTAAGGGAAAGCAGTTTCTGAGCAAACAAAAGAGTTTTCCGGCATGTGGACCCACGAACCACCACCACCTCACCCACACATCATACCCTCACACTCACCCTCACCCCCACACACACGCCCACCAATGTCCTCGCCAGTCTCCACCACTGCAACACCATTCACGCACCAACCCCCCGCCCACCACCACCACCAGATTTGTCACCACACACCACCACAAAAATCCCCAAATAAAACCCTAATTAGAAAACATACCCTAATTTGAACCCTAAAGCAAGGTAGTGAGGGTGTTGCTCGTGGTTGATGTGAGACACGAGAGTGGTGCTTGTGGTTGAAGCGGCGTCGCTGTGCGTGGCGAGAGATAAGGCGTGAGAGAGGATAGAGAAAGCAGACTGCGAGGAGAGAGAAAGAGACAGAGAGAGAGTGCAGAGAGAAAGCGATGGTGTGACGTCAGAGGACATTGGTGGTGCGACGACGAAGGACGACACCGGTGCTGACGTGACAGTGCATTAGATTGAGGATAGAGAAAGGGTTGAGGGAGTGAGAGAGAGTGAGCAGAGAATTAGTGAGAGGGCCCACACGCCAGAAAACTCTTTTTTTTTCTCGGAAAATTGCTTTCCCTTGCCTGAGAATCAAAGTGGGTAGTGTTTTACAATGGTTTTGTAAAATATGGGTAGTTATTTTTAATAAAAAAAATAGTGGGTAGTTATTTCTAAAGTTTTGAACAAAGTGGGTAGTTTTCGACAAATTTTCCTTAATTTTATTATAGTTCAATTCAGTTCATTATTATTACTAAGATCACTTCAGGTCCGATTCAGTCTGAAAAACTAGAGCCCGAGAAAAGAAGACTACTTATCTCGAGTAAGGAGTTTAATTTGTATATTGCCTTATTTAGTGTCACTTACAATGACAATTATTTTTGCTCTCATTGGTATTAACAATAATTGGTCTATTCAGTATATAACTATATTGCCCTCTTTTTAAAACCTGTTTTCTTTAATGTTAAAAACAAAATGTTGATGATTAAAGAAGACGAAATTTATTGTTTCACCAAGAGTGTTATTTGAACTAAATTAAACACGTCACAACATCTAGAATAAACACGATACGAAGTATAACGGATCTTTTTGATGTAGTGTTAATTATGTGCATATCTAAACGAAATCACAAAACACGTTTCAATTCAAACCCTTTATTTTCTCACATTATATCAAGCACACATATATATATATAATAATATTTGGAAAGTAAAGTTGATTACATTCTTCTAAAAAGAAAAGTGGTACCAAATATGTATGGAATTATGGAAAAAGTTGGTTTCTAAACATTCTGTACTATACGTTGGGCCATATAGTAGTATAAACACACTTTTATTGCTAAAACGTGGACGTTATTAGTGGATGATTTTCACAAGAGTTAAAGAGAAAGCAGTGAAATATGCCTTTTTATTTATTCAAAAATAATTAGACTGTAAAATAATTGATAAGATATTGAGTAAAACAAGCTTTAATCAGCAGAAATTCTACTTTTGGAAGCACAAAATGAATGAATGAATGAATGAATGATGAGTTGGGGTTGTGTTGTGTTGTGCATGCGACCCATTTGTACAATCTATGCACGATTTTATGCCTGCGGGGCTCATTTTGCTGCTCATTGACTTGTCAATCTCTCTCTATTCTCCCCCCCCTATTCCTCTTGCTCTCTATCCATTTGTCCTCTACCTCTTCTGTTTAGGTTTGTTTGCTATGATCATCGTAAACAGAATGGAAAGAATTTTGTTAGAAGATAGACGGAAGGATGAAAAGTGTTGTCTTTCATAATAAATGAATGATAGAGTATATATATCACTGTATATTCTCGGGCTTCAATCATCAGTTTTAGCTTTTGATTGAGATGGTTCGGTTAACATGGGTGAACATGACATCAAAACCAACGCGACAATTTGTACTGCAATTCATTAGTTCAACTGATTTGGACACCCATTTCAGTTTAGTTCAGTTCAAAAACTTCAACTCACTTTTACTTCAGTTTAATTACTTCAATCCGCTCCAGCTTTAGTTCATTTATTTTATCCCGCTTCTCTTCAGCTTAACTAACTTTAGCCAACTTCAATTCTGTATAAGGAGTGATGACGCAATACAATGTGGTCGAGTCAGATCTCTATTATATAAGGGAAGGGGGGAGGAAGATGGTGTCCCCCCTATTAAAAGTCTTTTATACCCTTAATGAATTTTGAAAAAAAATATGAATTAATGTGTCTAAATTACCCATTTACTTATTATGCGATTAAAAATGAAAATTACATTTATTATGTAACTTAATTAGTGAAAAGCTTTAAACAATGAATTGAAGCACTAAAGATTTTATTTTGAATTTCAAGTCATATTAAAAAAAACAGTTTCAATTCAATAAAATTGTATTGGTAATTAGCTACGGAGTATAAACATTTTATTGTGATACATACTTGATGAAATACAATTTTTATAAGTCTAAGCACGCATCGCGTGCACATAAAAACTAGTAGTATTAGAGGCTAATTGAATTGAGTTGCCATTTAATATATAAGAGATGAGATTGCAATGTTGCATGCCTAAACAAACCTCTAATAAAAGGCCTAATGCAATTCAACATTGCTAAGTTGCTTACTTGCTTTGCTAGTGGTGAGGTCAATGATGCACTGATAATTTATAATGGAGTCAGCAAACATGAAGGAGTCACCAATCCTTTGAAAAGTTGAAAAAAGGTGTACAACAAGCAATAGTTGGGGAGTTATTTTCAAATTTTTTTTTGGGGGGGACAAAATCTTAGATTGTGGAGAAGAGTGTTTTCCTACTACTTTGTTCCCTACTTTTAAGGTTGGGTGAGATTATATCACAAGAGACTAATAAGAGAGCGCTTGCTGGATATCATCATTTAAAGTACCTCCACAATTATTATGTAGCTCGAGTTTTTAAAGCTTATTTTTTCGCTCGATTTTTAACTCGATATATTACGTATTTTTATCTGTCTACGCTTCATGCTTTAATTCAAATCACTTGCTACGTTTTATTTTTGGATTTTATACCTTCTCTTTCGTACGAGTTCTTTTTTTTTCCGCTCTATTTATTTTCTATAGTAGCATCCTCTCCTCTTTAGTTTAGGCTTTTAAATAGCAACAAGCTCACAACACTCAGGTCAGCCTCCTAGTCCCCACTTCAATTATTGTTAGATTATATCGTTGCTAGTTGCTACACTACCCTTTATTAACAACTTCAATTCTCTTTGTATTAATTTTCTTTTCCCTTTTCTTGTTCAACTAATGTTTTGACCTAGTCTTAACTATTTACTAGATGTACGTCTCATACGATCGGAGAAATTTCTAGTTGATCTACGAAACAATCGAGGGACAATTTAGTAAAACCGGATTGCCCCCCAAATCAATGTTACGGATCAACTAGGCATGTCTCTATGAAATTTTAGTTCACATAGCCAACATCAAATGTTCGATTAATCGATCGATTAAACTCTAATAGTTACATATAGCACAAGTCTATACAATACTGTAATGATCCTCGTAATAAATAACATGTGGACTGTGAAGCAGTTGAATTACTCATGATCTGGAATTCTGGGTGATGATGAGTTGGGTTGACCTGGAATTTCAGCAATCAAGTCTGAGTTTCATTAATGCTGCAACTCTTACTACTTGAATATTTGGTTTTGTTTTACTGGCTATGTATTTATTTATTTTGAGGGGATTTGTTAAAATAAATGTCATACGAATATTTTTGTCACAATTATTATGTAAATGGCTTGCTTTAAGTTTTACACGAATGCATGATCCCAAAGTTACAGTCTTGTAAGCTTCAACGTTGACTCACGTGGCATTGTTGACTTCTACTGTGTCTAAATAATGTATAATTATACGTTATTAATTAGGAAAAATTGATTCTAATAATCTCTATTTTTAGTCGTCCGCTCGTAATAATCCCTATTTAAAATATTCTCATAATTATTCTAACTTGGAGTCCCATCTTCTCATAATAATCCCAAGTTAGAAATAACTTGTAAAAGTATGTAATAATTGATGATTAACATGCATTATCGTAATTGCGGTGGTAGTTCATCGTGTTTGGTGGTGGTGTTAATCATCAATTTTTACCTATTTTTACAAGTTATTTCTAACTTAGGATAATTATGAGAAGATGAGGCTACAAGTTGAGATTAATATGAGAAGATCTGATCTTGAATAGAGATTATTATGAGCAGACGACGAAAAATACGGGTTATTAAAATCAATTTATTAATTACTCCGTATTATCACACCACCTAATACAAGTTACCACTAACAATACGACCATATGGTGTCAGAGGACTAGTATTTCAACCCACATCGAAATTTAAGGAGAACGAAATATCCCATATACTTCGCAGAAACCTTTTTGGACAAGTGGAAGTTAAGGGAGAACAATATCTACTCGTGAACTCGCGTTGGGGTGTTGCACGGCTACTAATTTACCATCTGTATGCATTATTTGTGCACTAGTTTTACTCTAGTTTGTCAACTTTTTACAGTACACAGTATAAACTAGTGTAGAAAAGAGGAAAGAATAGCATGAAAATAATAGCATGCAAACAGCTGTAAAGCAGCTTAAGATGTGAAAGCAAAGCAAAGAAAAAGGACCAGCAGCTGAGCTGATTGATACAGTAATATGCATGGCATTGCATTATCGCATAACAATCAGCAACCATTGCAAATACTTCCAGTTCCTCCGTATCAAAATAAACGTAACGATTAGACACTTTTTATCTCTACTTTATATCAAATCGTTGCGTTTATTTTGATACGGAGGAAGTACATCTAATAAATCAAAGATGAGCCATCTCTCCTCTTTTCATACATTTGGCTTTTAAAGCTCTCTGACATTTCTTTACTAACTCACTAACCCTTTTGACTACTATTACTATATCTCGATGGAGGGAGCTGATATTCGCGTAACAAACAACTAGTGTTATCCGTGCATTTTCTATAGTTTTCTAACAACGCGTGTTTTTATTGCTTATTGTTGTGCGCATATTAACCCTCGTTGGATCGGAGTTGGTGAGTTACACACACAGTTACACTAGTTACATGTTTGAATTTATGTCATGTTGTGCTGTGTGTGACTAGTGACTACAACTATGGTACCACCCTAATGAGCCACTTACTCGTTTGCATCTAACAGTGTAGTATAGTTTTCACATTTATCTGAGTTACGATATGATGTAACACAGCAACGACTAACAACTTAACAAGTCATTCTCCTAATACTATACAACCAGTAGATCGAGTACTATTGAGCACCCTATAGAAAACAGTCGCTAAATTAAAGTGCGGAATTTCAGCACGTGAGTTCGAACCAACACATTGAACGTAAACCAATATCAGATACGCCCTGGCCGGGATGTTAATAATCCTAAACGATTAATGTCGCATAAACTATGTACGTATGTACGTGGTTATTAATTCCAAATGTGAAATAGATAGATGCCGACTAAATCAAATGTCACACAATTCCAAACGATAGAATATGAAAGATAAGACAACGTCCAAAAACAAGTAAGAGTACCATGAAATCATATGAAAAATGGCACAAACCACAGCAAAGTAATGCCAAACAGAAGAGGGGAGGGCTTAAGATCAGATCTGCAATATGTAATAGGCAATGTGAGTGTGTTTATTTGAATGTGAAGTGATGATATTCAGCAGCAAATTAAGACAAGAAGATGTTGGATTGCTGCTGGTGTTGTTTAGTTAATGAAGCCAATCTGCATTGCCCATTTGACCAGGAAATGTACAGAAGCAATAGCATGCGCTTTTGTACTGTGGTCCTATTTTTATTTTTTATTTAACAAAAAAAAAAGAATGAAAAATATTAACAAAAAAAAAATAATGAAAAATATTATTATTGCAGAGTTGCTGACTTATTTACTGAAGAGAATATTTGATGATATAAATTTATTTACAATTGTGGTAAAAACAAGTAAACAACTAACCAATATTGGAGTATACTATGTATCCCTCTCAATTCAACCTAAATGTAAATGTACATCATTGTACATCCATTTGTACCAATAATTATGTGTATGCCATTTATGTTGTGTGAGTGAGTGACTTCATTTATCATCATTTGTTGTGGAAATATGCTTATGATTCATGTTTAGAGAATGACAAGGAACTAATTTTACGTAATTTTGATTGAGGTTGGAATTTTACCGATCTACTGTTAATTTGATTACCGTGTGTGAAGAATCCGAGAACCTAGCTGATAAGAGATTTTCTTATTGGATATGAAAAGRTGTCCGCTTCAAAAAATTTCTAAATCACGGGATAATTGGACAAGTATCTATCACGTAAAACTAAATCCCGCACTTTCATTACATAATGTAAAAACTAAAATGATTCAAATGAGGATGAACATGCTATGTAGCTATGMACATTGTATACGACACAAAAATTTGAAGAGTGTACAAATGTACAATCATAATGGCAATAAACTTCAATAGAAAGACTCAAAGACATAACATTGTATCTAAATTTATTAACCTATCATGCATAGACATATATATTGCATTACAAATTTACAATGTACTCCTCCCATCTCTAAATACTTGTCACATTTGAGATTTGACCAATTAACGCGAGAGCTGTTTTGATCAAATGTAGCAAGTAATAAAGGATAGAGGGACTACAAAGTATGTGTTACAAACTTACATTCCTCGAGATTCATCAATTACATCGACATCTAGGACAATTTAAAATGTATAGAGAATCCGAGGTACTAATGTTATAACATAGACTACCAAAAATGAGATCATCCGATGTACTAAACTACTAATAATGTTAGTCTCGAAAATTATTAGATTAATAGTTTTCTAATTTCTATGTATCATGCATGGAGAAAATGATTGCTCAAAATCAAACTGAAGAGCATTGAATAGAGAAATAAGGTCAAGAAAGAGGCAGTGACATGGTAAAGGGTGGTCCAAATATAGAGGAGGCTCACTAGCTAACTACTCGAATCCTTGAAGATTTGTAGCCATTGCTTAGCTCCATTACAAAATTAGAGCCTAAAAGGTCCCTTTTATGGGGGCCAAAGAAAAGGACAATTGTGTAGTTTGATTTGTTAAGTAATTGTTTCAAATGGTAAGAGTAAGATCCGCCAGGCTACACTGGATGGTCCCACGTATACACAARGCGTTTGCAYTGCTTTTCTRTCARAAAARGTTGCAATCTCAATAGGACATAGGCGGTATATACTTTACTTCATGCATTATTATTGTATGCCCTGTTTCGATCGGCTGATACACCTTGTGTATGTGTATCACCGTCTCACGAGCAAGACACCATACGGGTTACACAACATAACATTGCATTACATAATATATGTATGTCTCAAATCAGTGATACTGGCTAGGCTGCAAAACTGTAACTGTAAGCATGTTTGTTTTGCAGACAAAGATATCAACCACCCCACCTTCTCAAATTTATAGTGACTGGCTTAGAATTCAATGCTCAATCTCTCCATGACTGACCTGACCTCTCTTGCATTCCCCCACTAGGGTGTGGTCTGGTGTGGCCTGGCCTTATCAACATGATAACCCCCCCTTTTAACACCATATCCCATATTTTACTGTGCATTATTAGCATAAAGGACCATGCTTTTCCCTACCTTGTTTTACRKCTCKTTCCGTAACGAAATAAATACAACAATTGACTTTTCACGTATTTTTAAGAACAGATTTAACAATGTAAATGAYCAAATTAGTCCAAATAATTTTAAYTCAAAATTAGTCAGATTAATTTGRTTGTTTACTATGTTAAATCTCTTCCTCAAAATGCGTGAAAAGTCGATTATTACATTTAMTTCGTTATAGAGGTAGTACATGATTTTGTGTTTTGGTTGAAATTATTGCTAAGAAAAAGATGTAAGAACGAAACGATAAGAACTAGGACCTTCCCTTCAAAAAAAAAAAAAAAAACTAGGACCTTGTTTGATTAATGGTTGGGGTATTATTATTTATAATTTGTTTTAATTTGTAAAGGGGAGAATGTGTTACACACTTGACTTGTCTTTTTTCATGAAACTAGACAATGTAACTTACAATTTGTATTGCCTACAAGAATTAGAACAGTAGTTGGGTGTGCTTTCATTGTTCATCTTCAATCCAAGATACAATTTCCCTCTTTGAACCCGCTCTAATATCACGTTAATTRTACATATCGTCCTAAATGTGTACGCTCATACGTGTTTAGGTCAAATTACTCAAACGTCCAATAAACATACATACTAGACCAATTGAAACTAAACCAAGCCTAGTAAAAGTCTTATTACTCTCCCCGTATCGTATTAGCTATAAAGATTGACCATTTTTCCTCCTTAATTTGTGTCAAATCGTTGCAGTTAATATGATACGAAGGGAGCACTTGATAAGTAATTTATAGTTTTCTTGGATTATTGATATTTTTACTGCCTTAGCTTGGCCCTTGACATATTCATTAGCAAAATTACAATCACTATACAACACCAGATGAGGCAACATACGCTCCTAACCTGCATTTCTTCATAATACCACCAACGAYCAAAACTACAACTTAAATTGTTTCCTACCATTTGGGCATATTCGATATCAATGCAAATGAAACAATTAAGGATGTGTTTGGTTGTTTGGCCTCTCTTCGGGAAACGACGTTACTTCCAATCGTTGCGAATCGCGACCACCAAACATGTCACTGATGCTGCAACATCTCCAAAACTAAAAATCATCCATAACCGACGCGTGATTTATTCATACATTACATCATGRTCGATCAACATTTTATYTTTCTTACAATAACGGAGTATTTAAAGATCCACAACGATATAGAATCGATCCCGAAATCTCCCGAAACTAACATGCTCCGTACGTTCATTGATCGATAATGTGATGCATCCCTAAAAAAATCATAAAACGAAGAAGTCATTGTCAAACAAGGACAAAACATATAGCACCTAAAACTGGGAATTAAAAGGACCACAAATTACAAAATGGTAGCAACTTTTTAGCATAGTAGTTATCTCGTGACTGACTTCAACAACTAATATGTGTTATGGTTGTCCTACAATCAATCCTACTTGTACAATCAATAACAAAATCAAAAATTTCTATCATCAAGAAAATTGGATGAAAGAACAGTTTTAGTTAGCTGACAAATTGGTACCATAATTTGTCTTTGAGACAAGAATAATTATTGATTTGTGAAAAGTCAATAATATAGTAGCTGTTTAATGGGTTAATTCAAATGCTTGCTCATAGTACTAACAAATTTTGACATTCCAAATTGAGGTAACAGAAGACATGTTTCAACTACCTTGTGTGAGAAGGTAGTTTCAAACACAATTAAAGAATGCAACACTTTTGTTGTTTGGAATTTAATTCTCATGCACGTTTATTAAAGACTATAATTGATTACTCTAATCATGACAAGTCCAATTAACTTTAGACATTAAAGTTTCGGATTGATGATGATTGTGCAGGGTCAAGTAACTTATTGGTTGGAAGCATAATTAATTCTGAAATGTTAAACGAATTCCGCAAATCGTGTGAACTTTCGTAAATACACCTCCCTGACTTACCTCATTCTTTCTCACTTGAATCCACGGACCACCAAGGACCAAAAAGTTTCGATCACCGTATTTCACGCATTATCATCGTTAGTTGGCAAAATTTTCGATAGAGTACACCGGTAAAGTCCATCACAGGATAAATAAAAATGYCACATGAGAATTGCAAGTCTGACCATGGCTTTGGTGCCTGGCTCAAGTGCCAACACCATGGATCTAGTGCCTTTTTAGGGCGATGAGATATRCGAGTCAAGTAACTTTTAGGGCGATCCATATCGATGTTTTAGTGCCCAGCCTAATGGTTGAGATTGAGGACATGTATAAGTTATGTCACAAGGTCAAATTCTCCATCCTAACTTGTAATATGTACCACGCCCTTGTAGTTCCTTTGCACTGAACCAATAAAAAGATTTAAGTGATCAATGCTTGATGCACTGCGGCAACTGACTTAAGCCTGCTGTTAATGGGAAGCTGCTTTACATAAAATTTAAGCATGAACAAAGGCTCGCTCAGATGATGCATTGGAATGAGAGTATGTACAACAGTGGTCTAATGCAGTGATTGTTAGTTTTAAACAAAATTAGCAGGCCACATCTGAAGAGTTAGAAATTGAGACCAGAACAACATTACACATACACATCAAGACATAGGAAACAAATGTGAGCATTCGTCGAGAATGGAGATGCTAAATTAGCTAAATTCATCAAGCCAATCACCCGCCTCGCATATGCGCACCTAATTCACCAAAATCATCAGCTTCCACCGTGTCTTCAGGTAAGCGAACAGCATCCAGCTTTTGCTTCAGGACTTCAATGGCATTAAGTACTAATTGGTAAGCCTTGACTGCACCAGTAGACTCAACTGTGAATATAAAACTGTCCTCTTTTGGGTAGATTTCAACAAGCCCTGGCTTTCCCATAGCTTCGGCCTTTTTAATCACCTCATCATCATAGGAATAGGCCTCAGGATCAACTATAACCACCTGAAGATGGGCACAACAGAAATACAGAGAGTTCAGTCCAGATACTGCATGTCTGCATCATTACACGTCTTAAAACATGATATTCATAATGCATAACAACCACCACAGTGCTATCAAATAAAGAGATTAGACATTAGCTTGTTAAGTTCACAGATCAAGCTAGTTCTAATCATCATTCCTTTTTTTTCCCAGCCAAGTAACTTTATAATCACTGAAACTTCATTTACTGACTGATGATTAGACTTTCTCACTCTTCATCCCCAAGCCTTCAGAAAACCCCATCCCTAACCACACCTTTGCATATGTATCGTTTCAATGACTACGCCGCACCACAGTAAACCTTAGTTCTCCATCCAGGATTATACTTCTGACCATTTTTCACCCCAATATATGGTAACAAATAGTGTACAACCATACTTAAACCTCATATGGCAATCTGCCTCATGGGAGGATGAGACGGAGGGGGAAATGTATACCTTTTATAACTAGATAAATCAAGTTAACATGCACGAGTGCTGCAGAGGGTTCAAGCACAAGAGCAAACTACCCAAAATATAAGTAGGTCATTATAACAGACAATTGGAAAATAACACTAAGCCAACTACCAAGTGAATTTCCTTTGACATTCTGGAATATTAGCAAAATCAGAGGATTATCAAAAGCATGTAGGCAAATCAAAAAAGAAAGCACAAACATTGTCACAACTATTTTTCTAATCAACCACACAAGCAATGAACAAGGAAACAGAATAGCCAACTATTAAAAAAAAAATTAAAAAAATCAGTCACTATGAGTCTATGATACTTAATCATACAAGGTCTCTTCACCACTCTTTTCCGAAATAGTTTTACAGAAGACCTTGAAGTAGTTGCTATGCAGCCTTATAAATTAAATGTCTACTTTAGCCCAACAAATCCAAAAGTTAACAAGGTAGCTTCACTGATATGAACTCAAATTATAATTTCAAATTAGTATTGGACAAGCCTAAACACTTATAAGGTTCTCTCTTCCCAAAAGGGGTGAATGTATTTTGCATTAGAAGAGGGCAAAGCTGCTCTCTCAGGATCCAAGGAAAACTCAATTGAAATCTCAGCAATGCAATTTATTCTTACACAAAAAGGACACGTAATTTCAAATGAAGAACTATGATATCAAGCCAACATGAAAAATAAGATATCAACCAACCTGTTGAGTATTAGGATCAATGTCAAACACTTTGGTAGGACTGCTATCAACCCACTCTTTTTTTTGTTCAAGTGTCAATGTTTCCATCAAATCTTCATTAATCAGAATCTCTGGTTCATACATAAAGGTAACAGTTGCAGCAGGTGACCACTTGGCATGATCTTTTCCTATGCCCTTCCTGGCTATTGCTCTGAGCTTCAACTCTTGACCTTTACGTAATTTCACAATGATGATTCCCCTTGARAACACCAAAGCTAAAGGAACTCAGTAAAAAGATCAAACATAATATACCACAATAAKTTGTTATTTCARATCAACAGTACACAATTCAACTTCCAATATGCACTAGCCTTCACTTCAAAATTATTTCTATGAGGGGATATAGAACATCTTTTTCACTAAACTAACACCTTYCTCAGATAACAATAAGGGGAAAGGAAGGGGAGYCAAAGATAGATAAAGGGGAAGGTGGGTAAYTGAAAGGAGGGGAACGGGAAGAAGAGAGTAAGCTTTCACTCTCCTTCCAAATCTTCCCATCATCGGGCAGATTCTGTCTAACAAAAAGGTGGGAAAACAGATGCTTCTCATTTCTCCATGTGTGATTCAAAATGGGAAATATTAACATGGTAAAAATGTAAAATGGATCCTTCTGTCAAAGTAAGGTAGTCCGACTCCATAATTTTGAACTTGCATAAAAATTATGAGTTGTTGACAAACCTAAATGCTCCTTAAAGTCATATTAGAGCATTACAAGTTGCACATTTGTAGTAGCAAAGCCAACAACACCCAGAGTTCCACTCTCAGAATGATGGAGCCACTGCCAAACTTATACCTCTAGATACATTCATACATATAGTTCTAGCATCTGCCCCCTTGCTACTTGCACATTGTTTTCGTTAATAGCAAAGTAATACCAAAAAGGCCAAAATCACTTCTCTATCAATCAATACACACTCCATGGATCACCCCACATCATAAAAAAGGAATGTCTCAAAAACCTCATTAGAACACCTTCTGCCTAAAGGTGTCATTCAATTTTTCAATATACTATTCTAGCATACTATAATCCATGAGAAGAATCCAGTAGATGATGCATCCGACAATCCCAATTTTTCCACTAGTCAAAGACCATGTAAAACAAAGTCCCAGATATAACAAAGCAGCGAGAATWTCCCTCAAWATTTCACTTGCCTCTCTCACAGCTCTTCAATTAACCACTTTCTCCCGCATTAGCACCTTACTAATTATCTCTTGCAATTGACTATCATGCTATAAATCAAGATAACAATCCTAAAGAARGCAACTTTAGTCGCCAAAAAACTAGTATTATAACTTCTTTCTTGATCACTATACTCTCCATGGATCACCCCCACATTATAGAAAAAAGAAATCTCTCAWAAACCTCATCAGAATACCTTCTGCCTTGCACCTGTCATTCAGGCTTTCAATATACTACAGAGTATTCTAGTATACTATACACCATGAGAAGTTGAGAACAATCCTCTGCAACCCATGTTCCCAGATTTTCCACTAGTCAAATGCCATGTAAAACAATGTCCCAGCTATAGTAAAGCAGCTAAAAAATCCCTCYCAATTTCACTTGCTTTTCACAGTTCCTCAATTTCTCACTTTCTCCCACACTAGCACCCTACTCCTTTTCTCTTCTAGTCCACTATCAAGCTAAAAGTAAATATAACAAGCCGAAAAAACACAACTTTAGTCTCCAAAAAACTAGTATTACTACATATAAACAGTCAAAATTCAATTGATTCTCATTTCTAGAAAGGATATAGTCCTATAGGAATGAACTGGCTCAWAGAATCAAAGAACGAAATTCAAACACTACAGCAATAATCTGAAAGTAAACAAGAATGACAATTCAGCACGAATAAAACATTGACAATGCAGCACTAGCAAAATTACGGACTTTACACCAGAATCGCGAAACCCTAAACAACGCAAGAAAAAACATCGGAAACCCTAACACYTCAAAAATAGCAAAAGTAAACAAAATTCGTTCTTTTCAACACAATGCAACAGTAGAAATCAAACGGAAGAAGAAAAATACAATAAAAAGAAACAAATTTGGTTACCTATTATCAGAAGCATCGTCAGTAGCAGCAGAATCAGTGAAATCAATAGGAGTAACAGTATGATCCGAGCTCAACAAGTCCTTGCTGGTAACATCCAGGGTTTGATCACCAATACACTTAGCACGAAGATGAAACTCAACAGAGCAGTACTCGCACTGACCGTCACCGTCGCAAGCGTCACAGTCACGGGAGAATCGCATGGCCATAGCACGGTCGCTGGTGAGAGGGATGAGGCCGAGACGGTGAGCGATGAATTCGTCGTTGAGAACAGACGAATTGACCTCGATTTCGACGAGATCGACAGCGACGGTGGGGACTTCGGCGATCATGACGCGGCGAAGAGCYTTGGCGACGCTTGAGTCGGTGTCGCGAAGCTCGAATTTGAGGAAATCGTCGCGCATTTCGCGGATTTTGATGCGCGGGAAACGTTGGTAGGAAGCTCCCTCCATTGTTAGGGTTTTCGAAGGTTTTGAGGGGATTTTGCAGGGGTTTTGTGGGAGAGGAAACTTAAACCCCTTTCTTTTGGTTTTTGGTTTCAGAATTTGTTTTGTCAGAAAAATAAATAAAATGGTGTCTAAATTTGGACTTTCAAGTGCTTGCGTAGTTGCGTTTTGGGCTCCAATTGATAAAACATTGGCCCTATTGGATCTTTGTGGACAAACTCGTTGGAACGCCTATATTATACAACCCTTCCCATATTACTACGTACAATTCTCCCTCACGTGATAATATAGTGGGCAGCAAAAATCAAGAATTTATTTTTTATAAATAAAGATAATATATTTAAAAAAACAAAATTAAAACATTGTGTGAAAGATTAGTGGGGTTTGTATATTGCTAGGTGCAGGGAGATTGTATATAATTTTGAGTTACGCTACGTAGTTTTGTTCCGTTCAACTTATTTAAGCATTATAATATTTATTTTTTTTTTTAAAAAAGTATTAATTGGAAAAATAGAAGTGTATGTACTATGTAGTAGTGTTAATTATATCACACGTACGAGTATTTGGTAAAGCAACAAATATTACTATATCATTGCTAATTGTATTTAGAGAAGAGAAGTGTATTTTGTGTTAAGTTTTTTACTCAAGAATAGTGTTGGATTAGCATTTCGTTGGACAACTTTTATTGTTCAAGTAAGAGAATAAGCAAAAGTTTGAGTATAGCACCAAAAAAGAAAAASAAAAAGAAAAAAGAATMAGTTAGTTAAAGAAATGAACCAGTACATTTATTTTTTCATAAAAGATCTTATGCTAAAGCACATATATTCCATTTAATGATAGTTCACGTAAAAGTTTTCATCCTGATTTCAGGAGATTTTGAGATCGATTTTCATCATCGTTTTTGTGACTCACTTAACACAAAAAAAATATATATTCCATTTAATAACCAAATCTTATTATTACAATCAATAAGAAGTTAATACATGAAGTAGTGTACTCCGTATTACACAATAAATATGAATTTTTATAGCGCTCAACATTCATATATATCACAAACTCCCAATGTATAACATTTGATAGAAGTCCATATAAAGTTGACACAACTTCCCTAAATTACCTTATTACAATTGCGTAATTGCCTATACTTCGTGCATTTCCTTCAAATAACAACAAATAAATTTTACTCCTATATATATATATCACACAAATACAACAATAATATTCATTTGTTGCTATTTTTTTGAAACGGAGGAAGCATAACAAAAGTTATCATCTCTTGCAAACTACAGCTTGACCATTCATCCCACTAGCACAATTCAAACTAGCAAGCTCCAATGTCTCCAATGAATAAGTATCCTCTTCGCCATTATCAAACCTCGAAGCCAAACAATCGGTCGCAAATATGCTACTAGTGGAGTATTCCCGATCGCCTCCCATAACCGGCACGGCAGCTCCCATCTTCACACGACTAACGTAGTCATCCCTGTATGTCTTCCCCAGGATGCCATCAACTCCTCCGCTTAGTGTAWAGAACTTAAACCCGAGATCGAGGTGAGCAAAGCTGTCTTCCTTGGTTATACCATAGCTATGCACCATGGATTCCTCATCTGTGATGGGTACAACTTGGGCTGTGATCTTCAGTTTTCCTTGGAGTTGAATGACAACGGTGTTGGCAGTGGAAGTTCTTGTTATGCTGACTTGTGGTGTGGTGGTGGTTGGTGATGATGACGTCCATTGYGACCCTAGGGTTTCTTCTAGGAAGATGGGTTCGCCGTCGAAGGCTAATGAAAGACGGTCTTTTGCGTCGTCCCATGRGGAGGTCTTTTTGGCTCCTAAGAAGAGACGGTGGCTGTCGAAGAGGATTCCGATGGATTGAACCCACGTGAAGTCGCGGCTCATTTTTTCGTTTCTTTTTCCGATGAAGTGTGCGTTGATATGGAGGTTCGGYTCGGACACGAGACAAAAGTCTTTGTCCTTCTTACCGTGGAAATAGAAGGTGATGCCGTCTCCACCTATGAAGCGAGGGTCTTGACATACTGCTCCGGGATAGTCACAATCTGTCGTAAATAAAACAATGAATTCATCAATGACCTATTGTAACGGGATGARTTTARGACGGTCGTCCAAAAAACGRCCACCACTARGGATGAATGTGAACCACTAATRTTATTTTATTATATATTTTTTTCTAATAAAATATTTACCAAATCTCCTTAAATATATCAKTYTTTACTTTTGTTTTGATTATTGCAAATGAATCTTTCCTTATTTGAAAAATAAATATTATGCAACATCAAAACAATAGAGAATATTGATATATTTAAGGAGATTTAATAAATATTTTGCTTGAAAAAAAATGATAAAACTAGTGGCTCACATTTATCCGTAGTGGTGGGCGTTTTTTGGACGACCATTGTAAAGTTTTTGTATTGTAACGATCATATACTTAACAAAATACTATGAATGTTTAAGTTGATATACGTACATTGCATGTGTAGGAGGTTTAAATTTTGAATTCAAGCTACTAGATATAATAATGTAATGCACATATGATCTATTGTAGTTGTAATAATAATGTTAATTATAAGGAGATTATACGAATACTTACTGCAGACAGGCTTGCAAGACGCGCAATCAACTTGACACGAAGTAGGGCAATTCGCAGGGCAAACATACTCTTGGTTGTAGCATTGTCCATAGTCCTTGTTCTTGCACCTAACTCTTTTCCTAGAGGCAACACTGGAAGAAGTAGGAGGGGAAGAAGGTGTTGAAGGGGTGGTGGGTGGTGTTGATGGGGTAGGAGGTGTGGGAGGTGTTGCGGGGGTGGGAGGAGTTGGTGGTGTTAATGGGGCCGGAGGAGCTAATGGAGTCGGAGGTGTTGGTGGTGTTGCAGGGGTGGGTGGTGTTGAAGGTGTAGGGGGCACCGGAGATGGTGTCGTCGTCGTAGGAGTTGGAGGATAGTAAGGTGGTGATCCATCATTGTTGTCATCCTTTTCACCCTCATCCTTATCATCARCACCTTCATTKTTTCCTTCTTRRTTATTATCATCCCCTTCTTTCTCACCTTTGTCTTTGTCGTCTCCTTTTCCATCATCATCACCTTTACCCTCTGCATCTTCCTTTTCACCCTCGTCGTCTTCTGAACTAGATGGCGGCGGTGGTGATGAGCCAGTTTCGGGCTCATCACTACCGTCGCTTGGTGATCCCGAAGTACAAATTGGCTTACACGAAGCACACTCTACCTCGCAACCATCAGGACAAAATTTAGGACAAACATGCTCTAAATTATAACACATCTTGTACTTTTTTATCTTACATGACGCTTTCGCCGGATTATTGGCAATTCCCGGAGGAGTTGCTGCTTCCACCACGATCGCCAACGATAAAAGAAAACACCCAAGATAAATTATCTTGGGAAGAGCCATTGAATTGAAGCTGCTTAAGTAGCTACTTCTTATTACTAGGTACTACAATTTTGTAGAATTGTAGTATTATTATTAGAATGTAAGTTATACTACTTGAGCTTATATTCAATACTAGACCATAACACAACCTKTTTTATAGAAGGATATAAGTAGCCAATGTTGATGATATTTCAGCATTTTCCCTTTGATYCCGSATSAATSAGTTAAGCAAACTCAAWTGKTGGATATAATTTGAATTGAAGTCATCTTCCACATGCATTTGATGCATGCAACATGTATAAAGATCACTAAGTAGTAATGGCTCGTGATATTGTTATGTGATTACAATGCAAACTTAAAATCAATTCTTATTCTCTATTGAATGAAGTAAACAAACATATCGCCACAAACTCCGATCCTTTAATTTAATCATAAATGACAAAAACTAACAAGCGTCATTCACGCTAAATAAACTATATATAAGTTGATCTGAAATTAAAATAAACATTAAAATACACCAATTGATATACGTTGTTTTCATAAGCATTCTAATATTTTTTTAATAATTTTGAGAAATATGTTTAATCATAAATTGACACACTGGGCCGCTTAGATCATTAGCAAGTTTGATTATAAATTCATACATAATTAAAAACATATACTTCGTATTAAAAAAAATGTTACTTATCCCTTTCCCTTTACCTTATGAGTTGCCCGAATTAATTTAAAGGACAGAGCATATTTATTAATGTCAAATTATGTTTAAAACTTATAAAATAAGGACAAATACAATACTATAAATGGAAACATTTTGTGAAACCAAGACAAAACAACAAAACAATCAGTGTAATAACTAATAAATGTTTGGTTTAAAATATTTTTTCCATTTTAAACTTCTTATACATAACCCTTAGGACTATGTATAACATTTTCCATAAAATAAATGGCGAATTTTTCATGAAGCTTAACAAGATATGAAGTAAAATGATTGTCTGAAGATCAAAGGATAATAAATAACACAAGTATATATAATTCTTATTTTCTACTTGTACCACAGAAATTGAGAGGCATATTGAGAGAAGACAAGCAAGCTTTGTTTGTTAATACAGCAAACAATATATATGCATGGTACTCTCTTATTATTCTATGATTCTAATTTTAATTCTAAATTGGAATCACTTTATCTCAAGGAAAAAAACTGTTTCTTTGCAAATAGCAAAAAAACTTGCTTTTTGAGTACATTTAATCTGAGCTTTCCTAATTAAAATGCTGATTATTATACATGTTGCAAGCAAATTAAATGATTTTGAGCAAATTAAATATTTTTAGATATAAAAGATGATAATTTATGTTGTACTCCGTAATTAATAAGATATATGCTTTCTTTACTTCATTAGATTAGCTTACTCTTATGAACACTTATCAAGCCATTTTTTGGATCTTATTTTATATTATTTTTATTTTTGAATATATTATAACATTTAAAGCAATAGCAATGACACTTATTTCAGAGCTAGTATGATATGATATAGCTTAAAAAAAGGAGGAGAATTGAGTGTCTCCTAAAATAAGTGTTAAATGTAATTAAATTAATATAATTAGTGATCTCTCCGATGAAATTGGAATTGCCCCTACATATTTGTGGGAAAAATTCAAAGTATCGATACATGTTGATTTTGCATTGATTTATTTCTTGTTGATTGACTATAGGTTGAATGTTTGATAATCACTTGATTAAATTACATAGTTTACAAATAATTGTCTAATGGTCACTCAATGTTTACCAAAATTCCCCTTTGTACGTTTTTTATTGCTAAGAGAGCCAAGGGCAAGAGAGAATCGATCCCAGGATCTCGGAATTAGAGAGGATGCTTTTATCACTTGAGCTATCCCTCACTCTCATCCAAACTTCCCTTTGTTATTCTTCTTGATTGGACTCCTGGACTCAAATTCAAAAATTCAAGCCCTTCTTTCATTCAACATGCTTGTTATTCCTTTGTTTTCTTTTGTTCTACCCATTTGAATGACTAATAGTCGGTCGAAACGGAAATTTGTATATACTATTGATTTATTAAGATGATTTGGTTCATTAAAAAGCTAATGCAACATAAATAATCAATTAGTTATCTTCAGTATCCTGCACTCTAGTTTCACACATTATTGCATGAAATAGGAAGGTATTATATTATGTTAAAAAGAAAACATTTGGTTTTATTTTATTTCCATTAACAAAATTCTTACACGATTTAAGACAAAAATTCGATTGTTGAAAGGTAACTAGTTGAGAGAGAAGTCATTTACAAAAAGTGTAAATGAAGAAGACGTAGATCGACGTCGATTTTTAAATACGACAGATGTCACAAGTAAATTTTAACATAGGGAAGTATTGTATCGTAGGAAGTTTTTTTTTTTCATAAATCATTAGAAATTAGGGAATAACTAAGCATTGTATTTATTTCTACGAGGTATATTATCTTCACCAACAAATCACTTGTGTCTATCTCTCAATTTCTTACCTTTTTTTTTACCAGTAACTCGAATTATGATGCATTTATCAATAGTTTATCAAAAGTAGATCGGTATAGAATTGCCATAATAATGAGAGGATTATATCTGTGATGAGACACTATACTATGATATGCGACGTATATTGGTAAAAGAAAATACTTAAGTATAGTGTAATCAACTGAAATTAAAGTTATATAGAAAATCCATGCACTATTTTTTGTTTAAAAAATAGAAAGGTTAACATTTACAAAGGTAGGATAATTTTCTCTTTAAAACCGTAACCTAGCGCGTATCGAAAGACAAAACGAAAGAAAACTTTGTATCTTATAAAATGATATATCTTTGATGAGTTGAGTGTAGTATACTAAAAAGCCAAATAATTAACGCAAGTTAGCTTCACGGTAGACATGTCTAGATCGATATGTATCAAAAGAAAATCCATGCACTATATAACACTCCAAGATAAGCCAGATATATTGAACAACAACAATAAACTGAATTAGTTTGATAAAGACGAGTATACATAATTCAAGATTACAAAGGTAATCTCACATACAACTTCATGAATCTATATAATTATTACAAATATACATGTTTAATTAAACATGCATATTATAGCTGTCAGAAGCCATAAAATTGACCTCCAGCTTTGTTTTAATAATAATACTAATGGTAACAATAATACAATTATAAGTAATCAATACTTCTTATTTAATTATCCTTCATAATAATATTAATTAGACGTTTAATTCCAACCTCTTGCAACTATCCAGCTCCATTCATCCCACTAGAACACTTCATGTTGGCAAGTTCTAAGCCTCTAATGACTTGTCTCATCACGATGATATTAACGTCGAACTCGAAGCCAAACAATCGGTAGCAAAAATGCTACTACTTCATAGTCTCTTTCGCCACCAACGACCGCCATGGGTGACCTACGTTCACTTTGCTAATATAATCGTCCCTATTAAGTCTACCTAGCACACCATCAACTTTCCGGTTAAGATTGAACTTAAACCAGGTCAAGGTGGCGCGAACAGTCCTCATCTGTGATCCCATAGTTGTTGCACCTTAGAGTCTCCTTTGGGATTTGTGCGGCCTTATAGGTACGACTTTAGCTGTGATCTTTGAGCTTTCCTTGGACTTTGTGACGATGTTGTTGTTCACTGTTAGTCCTTTTTATTGGTTGACTTGTGGGCTGGATGTGACTGCCACTTGTGCCTAGGTTTCGTCTAGGTATTGGCTCGCCGTCATTAGGCTAATGAAAGGCGGTCCTTGCATCATCCCATGTAGAGTCTTCTGGCTCCTACGAGAGACGGTGGTTGTCGAGAGGATGCCAATGATAACCCAAGTGAAAGTCGCGGCCCATTTATGTTTCTTTTCCGATGAAGTGTGCGTTGATGTGGAGGTCGCGGTCTGTCACTAGGCAAAAGTCTTGATCCTTCCTGCCGTGGAAGTAGTAGAGTGATGCCGTCTCCTCCGATGAAGCGAGGGTCTTGACATACTGCTCCTGGATAGTCACAACCTAAAATGCACAAATAAACAAGAAGGGATTAATTAGAGATATGTTTATATATATATGTCTTTTAATGTCGTCTATTTTGTTGCTAGTTAAAAATTTAAGAAAAATAATTTAGAGAAATTCTTGGAAATTTTTGTAGAAAATATATATAGAGCTTACTGCAGACGGGCTTGCAAGAGACACAATCAATCTTGACACGAAGTAGGCAACTGGCAGGGCAAACTATGCTCTTGATTTAACATTGTCCATTAGTTCTTACTCTTGCACGAACTTTCTTTCTAGAAGCAACCCACCGAACGAACCAGGATGGATGATGATTGGTGGTTGATGGAGTAGGAGTCGGGGTATTGCAGGGTGGATGGGATGCGGTGTAGGGCTTGCGAGGTGTTTTATGGGTGGTGATGGATTGGGGAGTGGGAGTAGGTGATGGTGGGGTTGGTGTTTTAGTGGATGGAGGATTAATAGTGTGGTGATCCTTTCTTACCACCTTCATCATCATCGTTGTCATCATCATCTTCTCCTTCTCCACCTTCATTATCATCATTCATCCCTTCTTACCACCTTCTCATCATCTCCCTTCTTACCACCTTCATAGCATCCTTCTACCACTTTATCATCACCTCCCTTTTTACACCAATCATATCATTCATCATCACCTCCTTCTTACCACCCTTCATCATATCATCATCACCCCCCTTCTTACCACCTTCACCACCTTCAGATGGAGGCGAATATTCATCATCATCATCGATGGTTGGTGTTGGCAGAAGAACAAATTGGCTTACACGAACACATTCTACCGCTACAACTATCAGGACAAAACTTAGGGCAAAACTTGCTCCAAGTTGTAAACAATTTTATACTTCTTGAGCTTAACATGAAGCCCTTGCTGGATTTTTTCGCAATCCCTGGTGGAGTCGGCCTCCACCACCGATCACAGCCAACAACAAAGCCAGCACCCAAGATACACCACTTGGGCAAAGCCATATATATATTCTTACAAAATCAGAAGAATTCAACGAATTTTTTTTACACGAATTCAACTGAATTGAAATACTTAAATTATACTATGTATATTATGTTTTTAGTAGTACAAGATTGAGAATCGAGAAATGATATATAGCAACAACCCTAAACAACTCCTTTATATAGCAGTTTGTTGCACTATATTTTCCCTTCAATTTCGGGTCAATTGTCTTACAATAAGAAGCACAAATGAATATAAATTACATACCTTGAAAACTAAGGTATCTTCACATGCATGCATTGAATTCTAATAAAAAAAATTATAATTAATGAAAAATTTAATGATAATATCTTTGTTGTTTTGTAAGAGGGTAACCCACAATCAGGTCGCTATAAAATTGGACAAAAACAAGAAAAGGAACTTTAATTGTGCAATTTGCCATTGCTTTTTCTCGAAAAAAAAAATGATTAATTATTCACCTTAATTATAAATGAAGGGAAAAAGGGTTATTAATTATACTTCGTATATGTCTTCACATGAAAGAACAACTTAGTTATTTGGTTATGAAATTGTATCTTTATGATATTAATTTGATGATATAATGCTATTGTTGAAGATGATACATTTAAAATTAAAGCAAGAAAGTGGTTTTATTAGTGTAACAAAAAGGAATGCTAATTAATTAGTTTAATCTATACTTAGTCCGTTAGTTATGTGTGAGGACGTGTGCGTGTAATGAAGCCACTCAAGCAAAGAACTTGCGTCTTTACAGCTATTAATATTTGATTAGAGGATGATAGTTTTGACCGTGTTAGGTTTTAGGTGTTCGGGACTACTTTAGGAACGAATTCAATCCAAGGGGCTATGTATAAGAAGTTTAAAATTGAAATAAAAAATGTAATCAAGGATTTCTTACATCAAGATACGCCTAAATTGTCATGAATTCCCAAATTGTTCTTATTATAAAAACGAAGTTAATGCTACATACCTACACCATTACCGTAGAAAATTAGATGTATAAAACCTCAAAGGATGCATGTTAAATAATTATTAAACTACATATGGAGCTATTAAACATTATCAAATATTATAGTAAATTGATCCATTGATCGTAAGGGTCGGAGAGGTAATGGTTTTGCAGAAGAATGGGGGTTCTCCCATCGTAAGTGGTAGAGGAGTAAAATTTGTGTGGACGGCAGAATATTTTTTTACTTGTATGACCAACCACATTTTAGGGACTAAAACTTCGATTGTCAAATTATGGAGAAACATTGATCATCATGTAATTCTTGCAAATTTCTTAAAATAAACCTATCATAAAATGAACTAATGTCTTAATTTCACTACAAAAATGTATCATATTGTTATAAAACGAACAATTAAATTTTAACATAGAGTTCTGTTTTGGTGGGTGTAAAATTTTCAATGTAAAAAATTTTCATGGAAACAATTTTTATGCATTGTCCAGTTGCATGTAAAAAAAGTGATGAATACGGGACAAATGAAAGAGATGCAAGAGGGTAATGAGAGAAGAGTGTACAAGAGATGAAAGATGAATAGTTTTCCTTCATTTGTAAGAAAATGGTTTTCCATTTGTAAGGGAAATTTAGGTGGCTCTGTTTGGTAAAGCGTAAACATTTTTCATGAAAAGTGTTTTCTCCTTTCTAATTTACGTTGTTTGACATACAAATGAATGTAAACTTTTTCATGGCATGAAATTTTTCTTTTACTTGATGGAAAATCATATTCCTTCCCAAAATGAAATGAAAATATTTTCTTTCCATCTTTTGCACACTCCTCCCTTACTTAGTATCTTATTGCTCCCCTTCATTTTTTCTACTTGTATTTTCTTCCACTTTTTTTTACATACAACCAAAACAATGAAAATTGTTTCCAAGAAATTGTTTTCCATGGATGAAAAACTATTTATTATTGGAAAATCATTTTACACTGAAATTTTTACACGCAACCAAACGACCCAAACTCCCATAAAAAACAATTTACACTCCTCTATATACTAAACAATATAAAATTTAAAAGGTGATAACACTTTTCATGAAAAATGTTTTACGTTCTCACCGGACATACCAAATCTCTTCTAAATTCAGGTAGGGTCCATTGACTTCCATATCGGCCATGTGCCCAAGCCATCCCTCCCTGCTCTAATGAAAGTATGAAACACTGAATTTTCCTCCATATTATAATTGGTCAAAGAACTAAGGTTACTTTGTGCAATGAGGATTAAGTACTAGATATTTAAAATTCATAATTCAAAAGTCTGATTGTTTAATTAACAATTTTTTTTTTTTTTTTTTTTTGTTGGTGTAGATAAGTTAATATGATAAAAGTGCTCCAGGCCATATTATTAAATCTTTTAATAAACATATAAAAAGTGAAGTATTAAGTCAAGGCACTTAGCTGCTCGTTTACTTAAACTTATAGTTTACTGAACTTATCTTCTTTTATTGATTGAACCTCATTTTTACCGGAATTCTTTAACTGCTTCAGGCTTCCCGACAGTTTATCAAGAATTTGAACTCCAAAAGTGTAGAGCAACTATATTAAATTCATTTCTGAAGCTGCAATCTTGGCCTTTTTCTCACTCTGCTACTTATATTTCATTTGTTCCTCAGTACAACAACCTCAAATTGATGGAAATACAGAGTGGCTAGTTGTATAAGCTGTACAAACTAAGTGAAATCACAATCAGACACTATATCCATGCAGTGTTGCCCAAGATCAATCTATAATCTACAGAAACTTAAGGGAGGGACTCTGGCAAAGACATGTAGGATCATCTCTCGAAATCTTCGATCTGATAACTTCACTCCACTGCCATAAACTCGCCTTATTAGTTTATTTTCTGTTAAGAACTGAGATTACAGTTTATAAATCAGAAATGTCACATTGCAGGTTGTGAGTCAGCTTTCACAACATTATGAAACAATATTTCAGTCTACCAAATGTCAACAAGCATAGTATAGGCAATCATTAGATGTATTCATCCAAGGAAAGAATCATAGCATAATGCAAAAACTAAAATGAGAATATTCGACGTTCTACTGCATAATTTCATGAATATGTTGCAGTCACACTATATGAATCCTCCTTGTAATATGAACAAATAAAACAGGACCATAATCGCGGAAAAAATATCATAATCATTATGGGAGATGCTTAAACCTAATGATCACACGCATATGCTGATTACAAGCTTTACTAGCGCGAGAGGATGTCATACAATCAATACGGACTGCGAATGTCGTGGTTTCCTTTTCCAGTTCATATTTTAGTACTTAGCGGAGGAAGAGCCAAAGGATGACTAAACACAGAAAATAAAATACTAACTTGCACTCCTGTTAAGTTAATTAGAGTGAAATTTACAGTGAACTATACTCCAATCTAATGTATGAGATGCCATCGATATGGGGATTGCTTCAGCGCCTTAAGAGTTCTGTTAGGCGTCAAACCCGAACAATATCTGATACATTCACTGCAGCGACGCTCATCTAGTCTTATCCTTCTACATGTGAAAATCTGTTTCCAAAGTTGCAAGGATACAAGATGTATGTAGATAGAGTACAGATTATCATCGTTGAAGTCGAATACACAAATAAAGGAGAAATATCTGATCACCATTATAAATTTGAAGTAATATCTTTACCCTGTTGCTACGAGAAAAACAAGAAATGCACAGAAGAAGCCAGATACATAGTGCAGCTAACGATATATGTTCCACCACCTAGATTCTAACATTGATGGAATACATCATATATACGATGATGTGCTCAGACGTATTCAATAGTGCTACAATCACAATTTGCAACACAATGTTTCCTTGTTCTGACATCTTACATTGTAACTTAGTCATCCTTAAACCCGAATTCAAAGTAATCAGGATGACACATCAAGCGCCTAACACGATACCCTTACAATCCTGAACACTTAACAGTGTTACAGGATGCATGAAACAAATCCATCCATATGGCCGAATTATCACAATACACTATCTAACCCGTACAATGTAGAGGCCGAATGCTAGTTGCACAAAGATATCAGATACAATGAAAATCACCACATTAAGTGACAGCTTATCTATGCTTTGAAATTGGAATACCTATTCGTGTTTGGATATTGAGTGAGAAAGAACTCATTTCTTTCTGCACAACTCGCTACTATCGAACGTTAATCGAAAATCAGTAGCTAAAGGGTGGAGATGACAGTAAACTTACACAACAAGGTTTGATGTCTGTGTTATTACCAACCATTTTTGGCCCATCATTCATGAAGCCCCCATACGCTTGAATATCAACTCTTCTTGTACATAAGTAAGGCTAAATATAACATATTGAATGTACGAAAAAGATTCATTAAAACTCCTGTATAGTGCAAATAATGAAAAACAACCCAATTCACGCGGTCTGAAAGAATCGAAATCACAAAAGATGATTCCATATCCACCACATTAGATATAGATGTCCTCAGATAGCTACGCCCATCAACAACATTATGAGTAGAGAAAGATAATAATTGTTGCTCAATTGCCTTAGCACTGAGAAATAAACCACTACAAACAGCTCCAATTCACAAGCTTCTTGGAAGTCAATCGCAATTCTCATATAAGGAAGATTGCAAAGCTATATATGAGGTTTCAACTCATCAAACTTACGTAGCTACACATGATCCAGTAGAAGAATACCGATCAAGTCAACGTTCATATTTCAGTAGAAACTTGTATATGGAGTAAACATACGGTTATTAAACGATGCATGAAAACTCTTGAAATGGAATGGCAAGATAGCGAAGAGAAACATAGACGAATTTACATGATTAAAAGATATCATAGAAATCTAACTAAATAATCATCTTTGGTTCAAATATAGACTATCCTCAGTTTATAGGGCTTTTAGAGCTATAAACTAAGATGTGAACTAGAATTAGAAAGATATCATAATCAAAAGATGATCAATAGGATTAGCATACAAACGAATGCAACAGCAGAACTTGGAGTTTTACCTGCTCTGTTAAGATTCTGAAAAGCACTCGACGCGTACCTACAGAATAGTTGAGAGACCTCAACGCCTCCTCTGTGTAAAACAAAAAATCAATTTACAAATGCCATTAGGACCATATATAACTTATGCAGAGTGTAGACAAAATTTTGGAAGAAACAACAATAGCTGACAGTTATCATTTGCAGTAAAAGTATCGGTTCACTATTACAAAATTGAATCAAACACCCTCACATACTACAACATCCAACCACACTAACAACCCTTACAGTATAATTAATCTAAATTCTCACATCAATCAAACAATAAACCATAGTCCCATAAGTTGGGGGTCAGCTACATGAACTAAAATTGATCATTTCGTGTGGTCATTACTTAGATTTCTCCTACATGACTAAAATGAGTCAGTCGAGATTTTTCGTTCCTAATATGAGGTTCCAATTGCATCATATCTTTCTTAACTTCTCCTAATTTCTAATTACTCAACGAAAACGAAACCCTTTGTTAACCTTGAATAAATAAATGACACCATTACCAGTTAATGTTGGTCCCTTGGTACATTTTCAACCAAGCATTCAGGACCTGCAATCAGCAAATCAACAAACGCATAAGCAATTCATATCAATACCAACTAACAAAGATCATAACACAACCAATCAAAAAACTAAAAACTGAAACTTGATTATGAGAATGGTAATCTAAACATTGAAAGTTGATCATACATTGAGGACTTCAAGATTCAGGTTGTCACTCAAACCAGCATACCCAGTAGTGATCAAAGAAATGGGCAGGGGAGTCGACGTGGGTCCCGGGTAGCTAGGAGTTTGAACTTGGAGGAAGTGGCTTTAAGAGCCATATTTTCATGATGTCAATAAGACATATGAACTCACCCAGCCCTCTGTTAAAGTGATGGAGTCAGCATAGTAGGGTTGATCGGTGAGTGATTTGTCAATGATACGACCGCTTCGCCAAAGTCTCCATCGTCATTGGTGGTTGGGACTGTCCACGTATGCGGCGGAGTAAGTAGGATGGTTGGGCCGTGATGAAGATGAAGGATCATCGTAAATGCGTGGATGGTTGACTCAGGAGAATTAGTAGTAGGTAAGTATAATGGACGACTAATTAATCACTAATCGAGTTAACCACTTTTGTATCTTTCTAGTACTAGAATTTTCTATAATTCTGAATTAATTGCACTTGTTGCTCAAGATAATCGGGCGGGTCCTACGCGTTATCTTAACCGTCAAAGAATGTATGTCTAAAATAGAACTTGACATCGAAGTTTGACTCTGTAGCAAAACCCCATCCACATTCGAACCTGAAAAGTATCGTGAGAGTTTTTTTAGTCAAATGTTGCACTTAATTGACGAACACAAGATAGGTATACAGTTTGAGTTATCCTCTACTTACTTTTATAGCATTATGTTGACTAGTTATTCGTTATCGCTTATCGGTTATAGCCACCCTGACAGGCATACAGACGATACAGTCCTCTTTTCTACCATTGCTCTCCGCAAAGTCCACAAACACGCAGTCCACAAACGATACAATTAGTGTCATCTTTAAGTTAAATCTAATTAACATGGAGTATTATTTACTTATTGTGAGTCATTTTGCATAAGTTGCCATTTTCTCTGTTTTTCAGACTTTACAGTAACAGCAACAGATGTCAAACTTAAAATAGACAAATTTCATGACAGTTCTCTTATTTTGAGATACCATACCACACGATTGTGCAAACATAAGACAAACATTCATCGTGACTTAATCACGGATTTACAAATAAAAGAACCAATTTTACGAAACCATTTTTATTTGAATATGCTACATTGGAGAATCTTATAACTTGGATGTATGATGCTATAGTTTCAGAACAAGGAAGAAGCAAGATGTAGCAATATCTTTGACGACTTCCTAGCAAACAGTTTCCAATGAGCAGTTTGATTCGTGGCTTCGTGGTACTTTGTCATTGGCCACGAGCACATCTGAAGCAATACCACACGCATTTCGCAAAAACCATCCTGATCCATAGCCACATCGAGATAATAATCGGCCGATATAACCTTTGTTGCACCAAGGATGCCAATTACCATAATATGTAACAAAAAACATGCTCAAAAAGGCTTAACATACAACCGGCAAACAAAATGAAGTAAGTACTAACAGTTTCCCAAATACCATTGATTTAGAAATCAAAAGTAACTAGAATGGGTGGACTTACTAATATTAGCATCATTTCAAAGAATGCATTCTTATGGGAATCCTCAGCACCAAACTATCTAGGGTGTAAGCAATGAACATTGTATTTTCCTGCAGGGACATTTATCCAGCTTCCAAACCTTTCCACGATTATAATTTCCTGCACGTACCCAGAAAATGATCAGTGCTGTTTGCCCTACTGAATGTAACACATAAAAGAGCAAGCTAGAACTTAAAGATATAAGAAAATATACAAAGATATTGTGAAATAATTCTTGAAATGAAAAACACAAAGCAGTGTTCGACGTGGGTTTGCATATTCCATTAAATACATATAGATAAAGAGACTCATCCATACACCAGATGGCTTCATTATGTAATGATTTCGATAATACAGTGTTTGTATTATGATCCAAATTGAAGCAAGAAAAGAAGGGAACATATATCACAACTTTATGCACGAAGCGGTAGTAAAACATACATTCTAAAAACCATGCCTCTTCCACCAGCAAAGTAAGCACCTTCAATGAAAATCCACCTATGGCTATAGCCACAAAGAAAATAACATAGTGCCTTATGCAACCAGGGACGGGTTCTCATACATTGCATCTCACATAAGGTTTTCCTCTCACACAATTCAAATATTTTTGAACATTGCACCCTCTCTTTTTTAAAAAAGAGTTCATTCCCAAATATTATTTACAGTGAATATTATTGGAAAAAAATAAATTAAAAGTACAGTTCTTACCCTGCTTTTAAGGAGAACGAGATGAGAAGACCAGGTCGGCAAAGGCCGCAAACAGGATAAATAGTCAATACCTACAATTGACAACAAGAATAACGATAATTTCCATGTGAGAAATTATTCAAAACCATGAACAGTTTTTAACAATTATTCTTTAATAGTATCTCAAACACAAATTTCCAAAGGCCCAAGAACAACCATGCCATTTAATTAATGCTTCTGCCATTGCACCTCACAATTTAAGTAAGGAAATCTCAAAAGGTCCACTACCAGATGGATAAACCGAATTGGTATTTGATACATATTGAATGATCAGAGATGGATCATCAAATACGAAAGTTGTACACGATTCCTAGCAAAATCTTAAGTAATAGTCAGTATTAATAGTATATATAGAAGTAAACCACTTCAATAGCAATCAATTTATAAGAATATATTAACTTTGGACAACAGAAACATCGTCTTTAAAAGTAATTGAAAAAGCAAAAAAATGTTAAACGAAGAGCAGTGAAAATCTAGCCAATAAGAACTTACAATAAGCTGATGTCAGTATATCCACCAGCCATTGAGGGCACCATCCTCCATGAAACCCACATAGTAGTGTCAAAAACTCCTATTACATAAGGCGCCTAGGAATAATATTTGGTATAAGTTATTAAAGCAAACAAGCTTTTGGGTTAAAGCATCGAAACCAAAGACACAAGTTAAAAGTTAATAAGCAGGCAAAATTATACTCACAAGTCATACTACTCTACTTCATTATATCATTCTTGAACTATATTTAGATAGCAACATAAGCGGAAGGAGAAAGAAAGGAGGGAAAAGGGATGGAGGATTGAGTTACATTTTATTTCCAAATTTTAATTTCTTTAATAAACAGGAGCAAAAAACAACTCCGTCCAATTCCCTCCCCTCTCCTCCACCCCATTGTAATAGTCTGTATGTTAATATAAAGGAATAGGATCCTTTCGATTGTCTTTCCCTCCAGTTTTCCCATCCAAAGAGACTAACAAATCGTTAGCATAGGAGGAGAAATTTCAGTGTAAATAATCATTTTAACTGGAGATGAATTTTGTAGTAAGAATTTCAATTATAAAGACCCGATGGTCAAATTAATTCATCCAGCATAAAAGCTTTAGCTTCTAAGAGTTTAAACTGTTCTTTCAGGGTGACCATGGCATCAAGCTATTTTATAAACTAATTAGAAAGGATCAGTTGTCAAAAATAAATAAATTAGAAAGGATTCAGTAAAGTATAGAGTTACCTTATAAAATAACAAAACAAAAACCAAGAATAGAATACACTGACTGAGACAAATATGGAATAACCATTATAGACACCACAAAAATGTTACGGGTTGGCGGGCGTAATCGCAAATCATGGCTGTGCAATTTAAGTATTAACTATTGGATGTAAGCAGGTCAAACACAAAATAGAATTCTTGTTATTACACTTATCCACGAAGATTATTTGAAAAAAGAATCGAAGGTGTTACTCACATTTGGGTTTACCAGCTTGCCTGTTAACTTACTAAAGCTTTACTAAAGGCAGGAACTTGTGAAACAAGCCTAGCAATAGTCAAGGTACTCACTAGTCAAGCCTTCGAAAACCAACTTTTCAAACTGAAAATCCCTACAAAGAGTCAACCACCATATAAATAACACTTTATAAAATCAATCTGCTTCCCTAAACAAGGCAGTGCTAACCCGCTTTAGTCAGCCAATTTCAAGCAATCGATGAGATCAAGCAATTAGTTTGAGTATATGCACAATATGACCTACACAAGGTAATAGGTAGACCTTACACAAGGTAATAGGTAACTAACAGATTTCAACCAAAGGTAAAAGGAATTAAAATAATATCAGCACTTGTTGGTTGTGACAGGCTTATAAATTACGATACCTCTCTTTTAGCAAACCTTTATCCTGCAGGGCTACCAATATATCATCATGCAAACCTATTAGTTGGTTGAGGTGCTTTCTTAATTCCATTTGAACTACGCTTAAAGAGGGGTCCAGCATAAATTATAAACATGAAGTGATTGCAATGTAACAATAGAGATTTGGAAGGTCCATGTTCATCTATCGAAGTCAGGTTGTCAATACTCCAAGGTTGACATCTTCATTAGATAGACCACATTCAAAAAACCTCTAAAAGTTAAACTAATTCAAATTATAGCTAAGAATGCCAAAGTTTCAAGAGATTGCTCAATTTCATCAGTTAAAAAAGACAGATAAATTTAATCCAAGTAGTCTCTAGCTTACAGGTCATGTACATCATATTCATGAAACATAGCACCAAAATTTCTTGCTAAGAATTGGCCAACCATTTGTATCATACGTTCATGCACCCAACAACAATTTGCAAGCCGGTGATTACTCTTACATCAAAGACTCAAAGGGACAGCCATATCTACGGCCTTTTGATGGCAGCCAAATTAGAAGTATAAATTATTTAACCTGTCTGTGGTTCAGAGTTCTGAAAAGCACACGGCGATATCTCGCTATTGTGGAATGTGTAGGATTTCATCACGCTTGTACAATGAAAAATTCAGTGTCATTGGTCTAACAAGTCCTTCAGCAATTCAGCAAGACAGGCAACATAAAGGTGATATGCAACAAACTATTTTTCAAATTCCATAGCTGGGGTAATTTTGATTGATTACATTCAAAGTTTAACTTCAAAATTCGAGCAAAACAAAGTGGAAATCAGAAAAGAAACTTGCTAGCTTTCTTTAACGAATATACATTTTGATTGATTTACATCAATAGTCTTATTTGGTTGTCCCATTTTTTTTTTTTTGCCAAATTTCCCCTTTTTGAAATTCAGTGTCCCTTACATTTTCTCCTCAAAGTTTTACTTTCCTCTCTGTACGTGGGCCAAAAGAAATAGGGAACGGAGGATGCTATGCGCGATTCAACAGTATATCTCTTACAAACCTAAACCTTTCAGCTCGCTCTTGGCTTCCAATCAAATTTTATCTCTCTCTT
>SNQN01000001.1:460868-483699 GCA_008642245.1 Bassia scoparia | reverse complement strand
AATAATTTTTAGATGATAAAAAGATGATAATTTATGTTGTACTCCATAATTAATAAGATATATGCTTAGTCTTTACTCATTAGCTTAGCTTACTCTTATGAACACTTATCAAGCCATTTTTTTGGATCTTATTTTATTTTTTATTTTTGAAATTAATATGAAACCATTTAAAGCAATAGCAATGAACCACTTATTTTCAGAGCTAGTATGATATTGATATAGCTTAGAAAAAAAAGGAGAATTGAGTGTCTCCTAAAATAAGTGTTAAATGTAATTAAATTAATATAATTAGTGATTCTCCGATGAAATTGGAATTTGCCCCTACATATTTGTTGGGAAAAATTCAAAGTATTGATACATGTTGATTTTTGCATTGATTTTATTTCTTGTTGATTTGACTATAGGTTTGATAATCACTTGGTTAAATTACAATAGTTTACAAATAATTGTCTAATGATGTGTATATTTCTTGGACTCTTGGTACCTCAAATTTCAAAAATTCAAGCCCTTCTTTCATTCAACATGCTTGTTATTCCCTCTGTTTTCTTTTGTTCTATCCATTTGGACGACTAATAGTGGATCGAAACGGATTGAAGAACCACCTTGGAAAATTTGTTATACTATTTGATTCTAATAAGATGATTTGGTTCATTAAAAAGCTAATGCAACAATAATGAATCATTTTAGTTATCTTCAGTACCCTTCACTTTCTAGTTTCCACACATTATTGCATGAAAATGAGAAGGTATATAGTTACATAAAAAAAACATTTGTGTTTTATCTTATTTTCATTAACAAGATGTCTTACACGAATTTTAAGACAAAATTCGAATGAGAGAGGTAAACTGATTTGAGAGAGAGAAGTGATTTACAAAAAGGACAAAAGACGTAGATCGATGGTCGATTTTTTAAAATAACGACAGATGTTGCAAATAAAAATTTCAACATAAGAAGTATTATATCGTAGGAACTTTTTTTTTTTTTTGCATAAATCATTAGAAAATTAGTGGAGAACTAATTAAGCATTGTATTTTCCTGCGGAGTGTTGTATTATCTCACCAACAAATCAATTGTCTGATATCTCAATTTCTTCACCTTTTTTTTTCAAGGTAACTCGAATTATACTGATGCATTTATCAATAGTTTATCAAAAGGTAGAGTATAGAATTGCCAATCTCTATTATATAAGAGAAGGGGGGAAGAAGATGGTGTCCCCCCTCTCAAAATACGTAATTACCCTTAATGAAGGGTAATAAGGTACATGCATAAATTTTTCACTAAAAAAACAAATTAAAATTATATGCATAAATTATGTCAATTAATACTAAATTGACCAAATATCTTGACCCTTTCTAATATGGAAGAAAAGGTGATATCCACCTAAAAATTTTAAAACACCACTTACATAAAAGTAAGTTACTAATAATTTAATTTTTTAAAAATAAATGAGCTAATTAATTAACAAAGAAAATAGAAAGATTAATNATTATTTTTTATTTTTGAATTATTATGAAACCATTTAAAGCAATAGCAATGAACCACTTATTTTCAGAGCTAGTATGATATTGATATAGCTTAGAAAAAAAGGAGGAGAATTGAGTGTCTCCTAAAATAAGTGTTAAATGTAATTAAATTAATATAATTAGTGATTCTCCGATGAAATTGGAATTTGCCCCTACATATTTGTTGGGAAAAATTCAAAGTATCGATACATGTTGATTTTTGCATTGATTTTATTTCTTGTTGATTTGACTATAGGTTTGAATGTTTGATAATCACTTGATTAAATTACAATAGTTTACAAATAATTGTCTAATGGTCACTCAATGTTACCAAATTCCCCTTTGTACGTTTTTTAATTTGCTAAGAGAGCCACAAGGGCAAGGATGAGAATCGATCCCAGGATCTCTGGAATTGAGAGGGATGCTTTTATCACTTGAGCTATCCCTCACTCTCATCCAAACTTCCCTTTGTTATTCTTCTTGATTGGACTCCTGGTACCTCAAATTTCAAAAATTCAAGCCCTTCTTTCATTCAACATGCTTGTTATTCCCTTTGTTTTCTTTTGTTCTACCCATTTGAATGACTAATAGTCGGTCGAAACGGAAAATTTGTTATACTATTTGATTTTAATAAGATGATTTGGTTCATTAAAAAGCTAATGCAACAATAATGAATCAATTTAGTTATCTTCAGTATCCTGCACTTTCTAGTTTTCACACATTATTGCATGAAAATGAGAAGGTATATATATAGTTACATAAAAGAAAACATTTGTGTTTTATTTTATTTCCATTAACAAAATGTCTTACACGAATTTTAAGACAAAATTCGATTGTGAAAGGTAAACTAGTTTGAGAGAGAAGTCATTTACAAAAAGTGTAAATGAAAGAAGACGTAGATCGACGGTCGATTTTTTAAAATAACGACAGATGTCACAAGTAAAAATTTTAACATAGGAAGTATTGTATCGTAGGAAGTTTTTTTTTTTTTCATAAATCATTAGAAAATTAGGGAATAACTAAGCATTGTATTTTATTTCCTACGAGTGTTATATTATCTCACCAACAAATCACTTGTCTGATCTCTCAATTTCTTCACCTTTTTTTTTCCAGGTAACTCGAATTATGATGCATTTATCAATAGTTTATCAAAAGGTAGATCGAGTATAGAATTGCCATAATAATGAGAGGATATAATCTGTATGAGACACTATACTATGATATGGCGTATATTGGTAAAAGAAATAAAATACTTAAGTATAGTATAATCAACTGGAAATTAGCGTTATATAGAAAAATTCATGCACCATTTTTTGTTTTAAAAAATAGAAAGGTTAACATGTTACAAAGGTTAGGATAATTTTCTCTTAAAACCGTAACCTAGCGCGTATCGAAAGACAAAACGAAAGAAAACTTTGTATCTATAAAATGATTTATATCTTGATGAGTTGGAGTGTAGTATACTAAAAAGCCAAATAATTAACGCAACGGTTAGCTTCACGTAGACATGTCTAGAGTCGATATGTATCAAAAGAAAATCCATGCACTATATATACACTCCAAGATAAGCCAGATATATTGAACAACAACAATAAACTTGAATTAGTTTGATAAAGACGAGTATACATAATTCAAGAGTTTACAAGGTAATCTCACATACAACTTCATGAATCTAATTAATTATTACAAATATACATGTTTAAATTAAACATGCATATTATAGCTGTCAGAAGCCATAAAATTGACCTCCAGCTTTGTTTTATAATAATACTAATGGTAACAATAATACAATTATAAGTAATCAATAACTTCTTATTTAATTAWCCTTTCATAATAATATTAATTAGACTGTTTTAATTCACCTCTTGCAAACTATCCCAGCTTCTCCATTCATCCCACTAGAACACTTCATGTTGGCAAGTTCTAAGGCCTCTAATGACGTTGTCTCATCACGATGATTATTAACGTCGAACCTCGAAGCCAAACAATCGGTAGCAAAAATGCTACTACTTGCATAGTCTCTTTCGCCACCAACGACCGCCATGGGTGCACCTACGTTCACTTTGCTYATATAATCGTCCCTATAAGTCTTACCTAGCACACCATCAACTTTCGCGGTTAATGAATTGAACTTAAACCCTAGGTCAAGGTGCGCGAAACAGTCCTCATCTGTGATCCCATAGTTGTGCACCCTAGAGTCTTCCTTGGTTATAGGTACGACTTTAGCTGCGATCTTGAGCTTTCCTTGGACTTTGATGACGATGTTGTTGGTCTCACTGTTAGTNCCTTTCATAATAATATTAATTAGACTGTTTTAATTCACCTCTTGCAAACTATCCCAGCTTCTCCATTCATCCCACTAGAACACTTCATGTTGGCAAGTTCTAAGGCCTCTAATGACGTTGTCTCATCACGATGATTATTAACGTCGAACCTCGAAGCCAAACAATCGGTAGCAAAAATGCTACTACTTGCATAGTCTCTTTCGCCACCAACGACCGCCATGGGTGCACCTACGTTCACTTTGCTYATATAATCGTCCCTATAAGTCTTACCTAGCACACCATCAACTTTCGCGGTTAATGAATTGAACTTAAACCCTAGGTCAAGGTGCGCGAAACAGTCCTCATCTGTGATCCCATAGTTGTGCACCCTAGAGTCTTCCTTGGTTATAGGTACGACTTTAGCTGCGATCTTGAGCTTTCCTTGGACTTTGATGACGATGTTGTTGGTCTCACTGTTAGTCCTTGTTATGGTGACTTGTGGACTGGAGGTGGACTGCCACTTGTGGCCTAGGGTTTCGTCTAGGTATATTGGCTGGCCGTCATAGGCTAATGAAAGGCGGTCCTTGGCATCATCCCATGTAGAGGTCTTCTTGGCTCCTACGAAGAGACGGTGGTTGTCGAAGAGGATGCCAATGGATTGAACCCAAGTGAAGTCGCGGCCCATGTTATTGTTTCTTTTTCCGATGAAGTGTGCGTTGATGTGGAGGTCGCGGTCTGTCACTAGGCAAAAGTCTTGATCCTTCCTGCCGTGGAAGTAGAAGGTGATGCCGTCTCCTCCGATGAAGCGAGGGTCTTGACATACTGCTCCTGGATAGTCACAACCTAAAATGCACAAATTAAACAATGCAAGAAAGGATTAATTGGAGATATGTTATATTATATGTCCTTTTAATGTGGTCTTATTTTGTTGCTAGTATAAAATTTAAGAAAAATAATTAGAGAAAATTTTGGAAATTTTATGTAAGAAACTGTTAGAGTATATAACATATTCCTGGGCCTCAATCATCAGCTTAACCTTTTGGTTAAAATGGTCCAGTTAACAGAAACATATATAGAGACTTACTGCAGACAGGCTTGCAAGAGACACAATCAACTTGACACGAAGTAGGGCAACTGGCAGGGCAAACATGGTCTTGATTGTAACATTGTCCATAGTTCTTACTCTTGCACCGAACTTTCTTTCTAGAAGCAACACCGGAAGAACCAGGAGGAGGAGATGATGGTGTTGAGGGAGTAGGAGTCGGGGTAGAGGGTGGTGATGGGGATGGCGATGGCGGTGTAGGGCTTGGAGGTGTTTTTGTGGGTGGTGATGGAGTTGGGGGAGTGGGAGTAGGTGATGGTGGGGTTGGTGTTGTAGGTGATGGAGGATAATAGGGTGGTGGTGATCCTTTCTTACCACCTTCATCATCATCGTTGTCATCATCATCTCCTCCTTTCTTACCACCTTCATTATCATCATCATCTCCCTTCTTACCACCTTCATCATCATCTCCCTTCTTACCACCTTCATCATCATCCTTCTTACCACCTTTATCATCACCTCCCTTTTTACCACCATCATCATCATCATCATCACCTCCTTTCTTACCACCTTCATCATCATCATCATCACCCCCCTTCTTACCACCTTCACCACCTTCAGATGGAGGCGAATATTCATCATCATCATCATCCGAGGGTGGTGGTGTTGGCCCAGAAGAACAAATTGGCTTACACGAAGCACATTCTACCGTACAACTATCAGGACAAAACTTAGGGCAAACATGCTCCAAGTTGTAACACATTTTATACTTCTTGAGCTTACATGAAGCCCTTGCTGGATTTTTCGCAATCCCTGGTGGAGTCGCGGCCTCCACCACGATCACAGCCAACAACAAAGCCAAGCACCCAAGATACACCATCTTGGGCAAAGCCATTATATATTTCTTACAAAATCAGAAGAATTCAACTGAATTTTTTTTTACACGAATTCAACTGAATTGAATATACTTAAATTATATACTATGTATATATGTTGTTTTAGTAGTACAAGATTTGAGAAATCGAGAAATGATATATAGCAACAACCCTAAACAACTCCTTATATAGCAGTTTGTTGCACTATATTTTCCCTTRAATTTCGGGTCAATTGTCTTACAATAAGAAGCACAAATGAATATAAATTACATACCTTGAAGCTAAGTTATCTTTCACATGCATGCATTTGAATTCTAATAAAAATAATTATAATTAATAATGAAAAATTTATGATAATATTCTTTGTGTTTTTGTAAGAGGGTAACACAATCAGGTCGCTATAAAATTGGACAAAAGACAAGAAAGGAACTTTAATTGTGAATTCTGCCATTGCTTTTTCTCGAAAAAAAAAAATGATTAATTATTCACCTTAATTATAAATGAAGGGAAAAAGGGTTATTAATTATATATGTTCTTCACATGAAAGAACAACTTAGTTTTTGGTTATGAAATTGTATCTTTATGATTTAATTTGATGATATAATGCTTATTGTTGAAGATGAATAACATTAAATTAAAGCAAGAAAGTGGTTTTATTAGTGTAACAAAAAGGAATGCTTAATTAATTAGTTAATCTATACTTAGTCCGTAGTTTATGCTGTTGTAGGACGGTGTGGTGTATGAAGCCATCTCAAGCAAAGAACTTGCGTCTTTACAGCTATTAATATTATGATTAGAGGATGATTAGTTTTGACCGTGTTAGGTTTAGGTGTTCGGGACTAGCTTAGGGAACGAATTCAATCCAAGGGCTATGTATAAGAAGTTTAAAATTGAAATAAAAAATGTAATCAAGCATTTCTTACATCAAAGAACGCCTAAATTTGTCATGAATTCCCAAATTGTTTCTATTATAGAAAACGAAGTTAATGCTACATACCTACACCATTACCGTAGAAAAATTGATGTATAAAACCTCAAAGGATGCATGTTAAATAATTATTAAACTACATATGGAGCTATTAAACATTATCAAATATTAGTAACATTGATCCATTTGATCGTAAGGGGTGGAGAGGTAAATGGTTTTGCAGAAGAATGGGGTTCTCCATCGTAAGTGGTAGAGGAGTAAAATTTGTGTGGACGGCAGAATATTTTTTTTACTTGTATGACCAACCACATTTATGGGACTAAAACTTCGATTGTCAAATTAATTGGATAACATTGATCATCATGTAATTCTTGCAAGTATTCTTAAAATAATAACCTATCATAAAATGAACTAATGTCTTAATTTCATACAACAAATGTATCATTATTGTTTATAAACGAACAATTAAATTTTACAATAGAGTTCTGTTTGGTTGGGTGTAAAATATTTTCAATGTAAAAAAATTTTCATGGAAACAATTTTTCATGCATTGTCCAGTTGCATGTAAAAAAAAGTGATGGAATACGGGACAAATGAAAGAGATGCAAGGAGGTAATGAGAGAAGAGTGTACAAGAGATGAAAGATGAATAGTTTTCCTTCATTTTGTAAGAAAATTGGTTTTCCATTTGTAAGGGAAATTTAGGTGGCTCTGTTTGGTAAAGCGTAAAACATTTTTCATGAAAAGTGTTTTCTCCCTTTTCTAATTTTACGTTGTTTGACATACAAATGAATGTAAAACCTTTTTCATGGGCATGAAATTTCTTTTACTTGATGGAAAATCATATTCCTTCCAAAATGAAATGAAAATTATTTTCTTTCCATCTTTTGCACACTCCTCCCTTACTTAGTATCTTATTGCATCCCCTTCATTTTTTCTACTTGTATTTTTCTTCACTTTTTTTTTACATACAACCAAACAATGGAAAATTGTTTCCAAGAAATTGTTTTCCATGGATGGAAAACTATTTTATTTGAAAATCATTTTACACTGAAAATGTTTTACACTCAACCAAACGGACCCAACTCCCATAAAAAACAATTTTACACTCCTCTATATACTAAACAATATAAAATTTTAAAAGGGATGATAACACTTTTCATGAAAAATGTTTTACGTTCTACCGGACATACCAAATCTCTTCTAAATTCAGCTAGGGTCCATTGACTTCCATAATCGGCCATGTGCCCAAGCCATCCCTCCCTGCCTCTAATGAAAGTATGAAACCTGAATTTTCCTCCATATTATAATTTGGTCAAAGAACTAAGGTTACTTTGTGCAATGAGGATTAAGTACATGAGATATTTAAAATTCATAATTCAAAAGTCTGATTGTTTAATTAACAATATTTTTTTTTTTTNGAATTCAATCCAAGGGCTATGTATAAGAAGTTTAAAATTGAAATAAAAAATGTAATCAAGCATTTCTTACATCAAAGAACGCCTAAATTTGTCATGAATTCCCAAATTGTTTCTATTATAGAAAACGAAGTTAATGCTACATATACCATTACCGTAGAAAAATTGATGTATAAAACCTCAAAGGATGTTAAATAATTAAACTACATATGGAGCTATATATTAAACATTATCAAATATTAATAACATTGATCCATTTGATCGTAAGGGGTCGAGAGGTAAATGGTTTTGTAGAAGAATGGGGTTCTCCATCGTAAGTGGTAGAGGAGTAAAATTTGTGTGAATGGCGGAATGTTTTTTTACTTGTATGACTAACCACATTTATGCGACTAAAACTTCGATTGTTAAATTAATTGGATAACATTGATCATCATGTAATTCTTGCACGTATTCTTAAAATAATAACTATCATAAAATGAACTAATGTCTTAATTTCATACAACATATGTATCATTATTGTTTATAACGAACAATTAAATTTTACAATAGAGTTCTGTTTGGTTGGGTGTAAAACATTTTCAATGTAAAATAATTTTTATGGAAACAATTTTTCATTGTCCAGTTACATGTAAAAAAAGTAATGAAATACGGGAAAAATGAAAGAGATGCAAGGAGGTAGTGAGAGAAGAGTATACAAGAGATGGAAGATGTAACTTAAGCTTGTTTGCTCGTGCATAACTTTTATTTATTTATGTGATTTTTTTAACCCAAAAAAAAGAGATGGAAGATGAATAGTTTTCCTTCATTTTGGAAGAAAATTGGTTTTCTATTTGTAAGGGAAATTTAGATGGCTCCGTTTGGTAGAGCGTAAAACATTTTCCACGAAAAGTGCTTTCTTTCTTTTTCTAATTTTACGTTGTTTGACATACAAATGAATGTAAAACCCTTTTCCATGGGAATGAAATTTCCTTTACTTGATGGAAAATCATTTTCAATTCCTTCCAAAATGAAAGGAGGAAAACTATTTTTTTTTCATCTTTTGCACACTCCTCCCTTCGTATCTTTATTGTTTCCATGACTTTTATCACTTTTTATTTTTTTCTATTTTTCATCACTTTTTTTTTTAACATACAACCAAACAATGAAAAATTGTTTCCATGAAATTGTTTTTCATGGTATAAAAACTATTTTATTTCTTTGAAAATCATTTTACACTAAAAATGTTTACATCCAACCAAACGGACCCAACTCCCATGAAAAACAGTTTTACACTCCTCTGTATACTAAACAATGTAAAATTTTAAAAGGGATAATAACACTTTTCATGAAAAATGTTTTACGTTCTACCGGACATACCAAATCTCTTCTAAATTCAGCTAGGGTCCATTGACTTCCATAATCCGCCATGTGCCCAAGCCATCCCTCCCTGCCTCTAATGAAAGTATGAAACCTGAATTTTCCTCCATATTATAATTTGGTCAAAGAATTAAGGTTACTTTGTGCAATGAGGATTAAGTACATGAGATATATAAAATTCATAATTCAAAAGTCTGATTGTTTAATTAACAATATTTTTTTATTTTTTTTATTTTTTTTTTTCTGTTGGTTGTTAGATAAGTATAATATGATAAAAGTGCTACCAGGCCATATTATTAATCTTTTTATTAACATATAAAAAGTGAAGTATTAAGTCAAGGCACTTAGCTTTGTCTCGTTACTTYAACTTATATTTACTGAACTTATCTTTCTTTTATTGATTGAACTCATTTTTACCGAATTCTTTAACTGCTTCAGGCTTCCGCGACAGTTTATCAAGAATTTGGAACTGCCAAAAGTGTAGAGCCAACTATATAATTCATTTTCWGAAGCTGCAAATCTTGCCTTTTTCTCACTCTGCTACTTATTTTCATTTGTTCCTCAGTACAACAACCAAAATATATGGAAATACAGAGTGGCTAGTTGTATAAGCTGTACAAACTAAGTGAAATCACAATTCAGTACACTATATACCATTGCAGGTGTTGCCCAAGATCAATCTATAATCTACAGAAACTTAAGGGAGGGACTTGGCAAAGACATATGTAGGATCATCTCTCGAAATCTTCGATCTGATAACTTCACTCCACTGCCATAAACTCGCCTTTATTAGTTTATTTTCTGTAAGAACCTGCAGCATTACAGTTTATAAATCAGAAATGTCACATTGCAGGTTGTGAGTCAGCTTTCACAACATTATGAATTTCAGTCTACCAGAATGTCAGACAAAGCATGTAAGGGCAATCATRAGATGTATTAATCCAAGAAAGAATCATAGCATAAGCAAAACTAAACTGGAAAACATTCCGAGTTACTGCAATAGTGTCAGTGAGATTATGTTGAGTCACACATATGAATCCTGTAACATGAACAAATAAAACAGACAAATCGCGGGAAATCAAATCATTATGGAGATGCCAATACCAATACAGCAATGCATGAATTAAGCTTTAGCGCGAGGATGTCAACAATCAATGCTGCAATGTCTGGTTTTCCGTTATACTTTGTCTAGTACTTAGGGAGGAAGAGGAAAGATGGCATAACACAGAAAATAGAATACTAACTTGCACTCCTGTAAGTTAAATAGAGTGAAATCTTACAGTGGAAATCTCAATTCACTTTATGAGAATGCATCGTATGGGGGATGCTTCAGCGCCAAGAAGTCTTAGGGGCAAGCAACGAACATTGTACATTCCTGCAGGGACGCCATCTAGCTTTAAGCCTTCTACGAGTATTGTTTCCTGCAGCATTACAAGAGTAGTAGTTGTAGTAGATTATCATGGTTGGTTCGGTACACATAATGGAGAATTATCTGATARGATTAAATTGAAGTAATGATCTTACCCTGTTTGCTAGGAAAACAAGATGAGAAGAAGCCAGATGATCATATGCAGCAACCGATAAGTAGTCCACACCTATAACATTGATGTGATAATATATAAGCGATTGAGTGCATGACATAGTCTCACACAATTTGCAACACAATTTTCCTTGTTCTGATCTTCTTTTGAACTTTTATCATCCTCTTCAAAGACCAGGAAATGACAAATAAAAGAGGCCTAACACGATACCCTTATCCTGCCTTACAGAGTTACAGGATGCAGAAAACCACCAAAGTGGCCTTATACAATACACTATCTAACCGTACAAATGTAGAGGCCGATGCTAGTTGCACAAATGATCAGAAAATGAATTCAAATTAGTGGCAGTTTTGCTTTGAAATGAAACCTATTGGTGTTTTGATTTGAGAGAAAGACTCATTTCTTTCTGACAACCTCTGCTACTACAGAAGTGAATCGAAAATCAGTAGGCTAAAGGGGTGGAGAAGACAGTAAAACTTACCAACAAGTTTGATGTCTGTGTTATCTACCAACCATTTTGCCCCATCATTCATGAAGCCCACATAGCTGGTATCAAACTCCTTCTTGTACATAAGGCGCCTAATATAAGCATATAATGTACGAATGATTCATTAAAACTCTGGATGAAGTGAGTAATAAAAACAACCCTAATTCACGCYGTTTGAAAGAATCCGAAATCACAAGAGATTCCATATCCACCACCATACAAGAGAGTCTCAGAGGCAGCCACCAGTCAACAACATTATGAGTAGAGTAAAGATAATGAATTGTTGCTCAATTGCCTTAGCATGGAAATAAAACCTCACAGTACCAATTCACAAGCTTCWTGGAAGTCAATTGCATCATATTAAGGAAGTGCAAGCTATATATGGGTTTCAACTTCATTCATTACGTTGCTACACTGATCCAGTAGGAAGAATACTCGATCAATCAACGTCAAGTTCAGGAACTTATAGGAGTAAAATACATAAACTGTGCATGAAAATTTGAGGAATTGGCAGAAGGAAGGAAACAGAGAATTTACGGATTTAAAAGATGATCATGCAATACTAATAACATCTTTGGTTCATATAGCTATCCTCAGTTATGGGTTTAAGGCTTCGATTGATAGATTGAAAAGATGATCAATGAAAAGATGATCAATGGATGCATACAAGAGCAACAGCAGGAATGAGTTTTACCTGTCCGTGTTAAGAGTTCTGAAAAGCACTCGACGKGTYCCTACAGGAATGTGGAGAGCCTTCAACGCATCCTCTGTGGAAAAAAAAATGTTTACAGTGCCATTAGYCCATATATAGACTTATGCAGAGTGTAGACAAATTTTGGAAGGAAGCAACAAGTAGCTGARAGTTATATTTGCAGTAAAAGGTTCAAWTACAAATTGAATCAAACACCTAATACTACAAATCAAKTAACAACCTTACAGTATAATTTATCCAAATTCTCAATCAATCAAACAATTGAAACCWTAGTCCCATYASTGGGGTCAGCTACATGAACTAAAATTGATCATTTCGTGTGGTCATACTTAGATTTTCCTCCTACATGAACTAAAATTGATCAGTCGAGATTTTTCGTTCTAATATGAGTCCAATTGCATCATATCTTTCTTAACTTRTCCTAATTCTAATTACTCAACGAAAACGAAACCCTTTGCTTAACCTTGATAAAATAAAATGACACACTTACCAGTTATGTTGGTGTCCCTTGGTACATCAACCAGCAGTGCAGGACCTGCAATCAGCAATCAACAAGAAGCATAAGCAATTCATATCAATACCAACTAACAAAGATCATAACACAACCAATCAAAAACTAAAAACTGAAACTTGATTATGAGAATGGTAATCTAAACATTGAGATCAAGATCATACCATTGAGGACTTCAAGATCAAGGGTGTCAACATCAAAACCAGCATCCCAGTAGTGATCAAAGAAATGGGCAGGGGAGTCGACGTGGGTCCCGGTATGGCTAGGGAGTTTGAACTTGGAGAAGTTGGCTAAGGAGCCATTTTTCATGAGGTCAATAAGACATATGAACTCACCCAAGCCCTCTGTTAAAGTGATGGAGTCAGGCATAGTAGGGGTGATGCGGTGAGTGATGTCAATGATACGACCGCCTTCGCCGAAAGTCTCCATCGCATGGTGGTTGGACTGTCCACCGTATGCGGCGGAGAGTAGGAMGGTTGTGGCGGTGATGAAGATGAAGTGAGTCATCGTAACATGGCGTGGCATGGTTGGACTCAGGAGAATAGATTAGTAGGTAAGTATAATGACAGACTAATTAATCACTAATCAGTAACCACTTTTGTATCTTTCTAGTACTAAGAATTTTCTATAATTCTGGATTAATTGCACTTGATTGCTCAATAATTGAGGCAGGTCCTACCTGCGTTATCTTAACCGTTCAAAGATGTATGTCTAAAAATAGAACTTTGACATCGAGTTTGACTTTGTTAGCAAACCCCATCACATTCGAACTGAAAAGTATCGTGAGAGTTTTTTTAGTCAAATGTTGCACTTAATTGACGAACACAAGATAGGTATACAATTTTGAGTTATCCTCTCTCACTACTGTTTATAGATTATTTGACTAGTTATTCGTTATCGCCTTATCGGGTTATAGTCATCCCCTGACAGGCATACAGACGATACAGTCCTCCTTTCTGACCATTGGCTCTCCGCAAGTCCACAACACGCAAGTCCACAACACGATACAATTTAGTGTCATCTTTAAGTAAATCTAATGTAACATGGAGTAGTTATTTACTTATTGTGWGCTCATTTTTGCATAAGTTGCCATTTTCTCTGTTTTTACAGACTTACAGTAACAGCACACAGATGTGCAAACTAAAATAGACAAATTTCATGACAGTTTCGATTTTGAGGTTACCAATACCACTACGATTGGTGCAAACATAAGACAACATTCAATCATGAACTTAATCACAGGATTATACAATAATATTAAGAACAATTTACGAACCATTTTTATTTGAATATGCTACATTGGAGAACCCTWATAAAACTTGGTAATGGTATGATGCTATAGTTTCAGAACAAGAAGAGCAAGATGTAGCAAATCTTTGACGACTTCCTAGCAACAGTTTCCAATGAGCAGTTTTGATCGTGGACTCGTGGTACTTGTCATTGGCCACGAGCAAATCTTGACAGCAATACCACACGCCATTTCGCAAAACCCATCCCTGAATCCATAGGCACATCAGAATAAATCATCAGGCCGATACTAACCTTTGGTTGTACTAAGGATGCCAATTACCATAATATGGAACAAAACATGCTCAAAAAAGGCTTAACATACACCGGCAAACAAAATTGAAGTACATACATTTCCCAATACCATGATTTAGAAAWCAAAATAACTAGAATGGGGTGGACTTACTATATTAGCATCATTTCATAAGAATGCATCTTATGGGAGATCCCTCAGCACCAACTATCCTAGGGTGTAAGCAATGAACATTGTATGTTCCTGCAGGGACATTATCCAGCTTCAAACCTTCCACGATTATAATTTCCTGCACGGTACCAGAAAATGATCAGTGCTGTTGCCTACTAATTGTAAACACATAAAAAGAGCAAGCWAGAACTAAAAGATATTAAGAAAATATACAAAGATATGTTGAAATGAATWCTTGAAATGAAAACACAAGCAGTGTTCGAGTGGGTTGCATAATTCCATAAATACATATAGATAAAGAGACTCATCCATACACAGATGGCTTCATTAATGTAATGATTTTCCGATAATAACAGTGTTTGTATTATATCCAAATTGAAGCAAGAAAAGAAGGCAACATATTCACAACTTTATGCAGAAGCGGTAGTAAACATACAATTCTAAAACCATGCCWCTTCCACCACAAGTAAGCACCTCAATGAAAATCCACCTATAGGCTATAGCCCACAAAAGAAATAACATAGTGCACTTTGCAACCAAGGCACGGGTTCTCATACATTGCATCATCCATAAAAGTTTTCCTTCTCATCACAACTCTCAAATATTTTGAACATTGCACCCTCGCATTTTAAAAAGATTCATTCCCAAATATTATTCTACAGTGAATAATTATTGGAAAAAAATAAATTAAAGTACAGTTCTTACCCTGCTTTTAAGGAGAACGAGATGAGAAGGAGCCAGGTCGGCAAAGGCCGCAACAGATAAATAGTCAATACCTACAATGACAACAAGAATACACGATAAGTTCCATGTGAGAATTATTCCAGAAACCATGACACAGTTTTTAACAATATTCTTTAATAGTATCTCAAAACACAAATTTCCAAAGGCCCAAGAACAACCATTGCCATTTAATTAATCTTCWGCCATTGCAACCTCACAATTAAGTGAAGGAAATCTCAAAAGGTCCACTACCAGATGATTAAAACCAATTGGTATTTGATASATTTGAAATGATCATGAGATGGATCATCAAATACGAAAGTTGTACACGATTCCTAGCAAATTCTTAGTAATAGTCATATAATAGTATATATAGAAGGTAAACCACTTTCCAATAGCAAGTCATTATAAGATATAWTACTTTGGACAACAGAAACATGTTCTTTAAAAGTAATTGAAAAGCAAAAAAATGTAAACCGAAGAGGCAGTGAAATCTAGCAATAAGAAGTTACCAATAAGCTTGATGTCAGTATTATCCACCAGCCATTGAGCACCATCCTCCATGAAACCCACATAGCTAGTGTCAAACTCCTTTATGTACATAAGGCGCCTAGAATAATATTGTATAAGTTATTAAAGCAACAAACTTTGGGTTAAAGCATCAACCAAAGACACAAGATAAGAAGTAATAAGCAGCAAATATACTCACAAAGTCATACTACTCTACCTTCAATTATATCAATTCTTGAACTATATTTAGATAGCAACCATAAAGGGAAAGGGAGGAAAGAAAAGGAGGGAAAAGAGGAGGGAGGAAGTGAGTTACATTTTATTTCCAAATTTTAATTTCTTCTTACTAAAACAGGAGCAAAAACAACTCCTTCCAATTCCCTCCCCTCTCCTCCACCCCATGTATTATAGTCTGTATGTTAATATGAAGGAATAGGAATCCTTCATTGTCTTTCCCTCCAATTTTTCCCATCCAAAGAGACTAACAAAACCTTTAACAAAATCGTTAGCATAGGAGGAGAAATTTCAGTGTAAATAATCATCTAACTAGAGATTGAATTTGTGGTAAGAATTTCAATTATAAAGGACCCGTGGTTAATTAACTCAGCCAGCATAAAAGCTTTAAGCTTCTAAGAGTTTAAAACTGTTCTTTCAGGGTGACCATGGCATCAAGCTATTTTGATAAACTAATTAGAAAGGATRAGTTGTCAAAAATAAAATAAATTTAGAAAGGATTCAGTAACAGTATAGGTTACCTTATAAAATAAACAAAACAAAACCAAGAATAGAAATACACTGACTGAGACAATATGGACATAACATTATAGACACCACAAAAATGTTACGGGTTGGCGGGCGTAATCCAAATATGGCTGTGCAATTTAAGTATTTAACTARTGGAATGTAAGCAGGTCAACAAAAATAGAATTCTTGTTATTACATATCCACGAAGATTCATTTGAAAAAAGAATCGGGAAGGCTGTTATGCTCACATTTGGGTTACCAAYCTTGCCTGTCTACTTACTAAAGCTTACTAAAGGCAGGAACTTGTGAAACAACCTAGCAATAGTCAAGTACTCACATGGTCAAGCCTTAGAAAAACAAACTTTTCAACTGAAAATCCCTAACAAAGAGCTCAACCACCATATAAAATAACAACTTTATAAATCAATCTGCTTCCCTTAAACAAGCAAGTGGCTAACCCGCTTATCAGCCAATTTCAAGGCATCGATGAGATCAACAATTAGTTTGAGTATGCAACAATATGACCTACACAAAGGTAATAGGTAGACCTACACAAAGGTAATAGGTAACTAACATTTCACCAAAGGTAAAAGGAATTAAAATAATATCAGCACTTGTTGGTTGTGACAGGCTATAAATTACGATACCTCTCTTTTAGCAAACTTATCCCTGCAGGCTACCAATATATCACATGCCAACAACCTATTAAGGTTGGTTGAGGTGCTTCTTAATTGCCATTTGAACTACCTTAAAGAGGGGTCCAGGATAAAGTTATAACATGAAGTGATTGCAATGGATAACAATAGAGATTTGGAAGGTCCATGGTTCATCTATCAAGTCAGTTGTCAAATACTCCAGGTTGACATCTTCATTAGATAGACCACAGTTCAAAACCCTCTAAAAGTTAAACTAATTCAAATATGCTAAGAATGCCAAAGTTTCAAGAGATTGCTCAATTTATCAGGAAAACAGACAATAAATTTAATCCAAAGTAGTCTCTAGCAGTCTAGCATACTGTCACGTACTCATATTCATGAAACATTGCACCAAAATTTTGTAACGAATTGGGCCCAACCATTTGTATCATAAGTTCATGACCAACAACAATTTCAAGCCGGTGGATTGACTCTCATCYAAGACTCAAAGGGAAGCCAATCTACGGCACTTTTGTGRCAGCAAAATTAGAAGCTATAAATTATACCTGTCTGTGTTCAGAGTTCTGAAAAGCACACGGCGTACTCCTTTTGGAATGTGTAAGGATTTCATCACGCTTGCTACAATGAAAATTCAGTGTCATTGYTCTAAAAGTCCATTTCAGCAAGTCAGCAAGACAGCAACATAAGGTGATATGCAACAACTATTTTCAAATTCCATAGCCTGACATTTTGATTGATTTACATCAAAGTTTGAAACTTCAAAATTCGACAAAACAAGTGGAAATCAGAAAAGAAACTCTAGCTTCTTAACGAATATGACATTTTGATTGATTTACATCGATAGTCTTATTTGGTTGTCCCCATTTTTTTTTTGCCAAATTTCCCCTTTTGACAATTCAGTTGTCCCTTACAATTTTCTCTCAAATTTTACCTTTCCTCGGCTTACGTGGGGCAAAGAAAAGGGGACGGAGGGAATGCTATGTGCATTCAACAAGTATATCTCTTACAAACCTAAAACCTTTCAGCTCCCTCTTGAGCTCCAATCATGGTTGTTAAAATCTCGATTGAACTCTTAAAATCTTACGATTTTACGACCTTAATTGATGAAACGATTTAAATAGCAACTAGAATCTTAATTAGTTAAAATCTTAATTAGAATCTTAAAATCATCATTAGAATTTTACGATTCTAACAAAACTTCAAAATTCTATTAAAATAATGGGCCATGCCTTTTCTTATATCGTTTCTCTCACATATTCATTACTTTCTTTAGTAGCATTTCTAATCTTAAGAGTATTTAATGATTTATTGTATAATAAAATGACTATATAACTAATTAATACTTTTGAAAAGTCTTTTAATGGGAAAATTTTCTAAATAATCTATAAAATGCATCACACAACATTATTTTCACAAAAAATTTAGAATCTTACGATTTTACAATCCGATTTAAGTTAGAATCTCGATTTTAACAACCTTGGCTCCAATTCAAAATATATTAATTTTCTTAATATTAAGATATATTGTTCAAAACATAAACTTCTACAATTACTGCAACAGAAGAAATAAAAGCAGAAGTTAAGAACAGTACCAGTTATGTTGCTATCCCTTGGCACATCAACCAACAGCGCAGGCCCTGCCACCACAAACACAACAACACAAATTAGGCAATATTGATCAACATAACAACAAATGAATATAATCAGTAATCATTACACTAAACATCATCCAAAAACCAACTAACCAAAGCAACAATTCCAACAGAAACTATCATTTCCCCGAGAATAAACAGCTTAACAATAACCCCAACTCAAAATTATGAGAAACAAGCAACTGGGGTGAACCAAAAATAGCAAAAAGATGAAAACTTGATACCATTAAGAACATCAAGATCAAGAGTGTCAACATCAAAGCCAGCATCCAAGTACTCATCATAGAAGTGACTGGGAGCATCAACATGAGTGCCAGTATGAGAGGACAATTTCATCTCGGAATTGTTAGCAATTGAGCCATTTCTCTTGCTCTTAACAAGCCAGAGGAACTGACCAACGCCAGCATCAGAGGTGAACGCGGGCATGTCGGGGGTGACTCGGTGGGTGATGTCGATGATTCGGCCGTCAGCGTAGGTGTCGCGCCTCTGTGGGGTGAGCTCCGGTGTGCCGGAGAATCCGCATGATTGGTCGGAGTGTATGGAGGGGTATGCTTCGATGGTTTCGGCGGTGGAAGTGGCGGTGAGAAGGAGTGTTGCGGTGGTGGCTAAGAAGAGGTGGYAGAGTTTGAGTTTCATGGTGAGAGTTGGTAGTTTGCCCASTTTGACTTGTCACTTATGAAGTTATGATTGTTATGAATTTGTGAAATAGTGATGAAGTCATGAAACTATATACTCCAACTTCTTGGGTTGGGCCTAGGGGAATTGTGGTTGATTTTAGTTGAGATCAACTTGTATCCAATTTGATTGAATTCTTCAAATAAGTCAAAACTCAAAAGCTAAAAAACGTTGCGGTGCGTTAGATAAAATAACTAAAGTCTTGTTAGTTGTTTGGTTGCAAATTTGCAATAAGCAAAAGTCTTGTGCCTCAAATTTTGTGTGGCTTCATCATAAGGTCATTGGAACTTCACATTAAGTTTTCATACGATTTTCAAAAAATTGTTTGGGAGCCTATTTTTTCGTGTACTATAAACTTCATTTTCAACTCAAAACAAACGTCATTTCAAACTCTGTCTCTTTTTTCCCTAAAATTGTACTACATTCTTAGTCAAACATAAGATGACATCACTTCGACTTTTAGCACTAATTATCAGCTACTGTAGGGTCCAAAATCAAAAGTTTCGATGACGATCGAGGATCAATGCCCTTCTATGTCTTAACTCCATAAACCAACTCATACCACCTCYTTTAAATATAAAACTTTGCATGAATTCATCATTTGTATAGGAGAGTCACACAAACAAATTTCACTCATATTTACAAACGTTGGTCCAGACACATCCTCGCTCGCTTGCCCGTTCACCCTTATAATTATTGGCCTTAGACATCATTTGAGAGTATGTCTCATTTTGTCCTAATTTTTTCTCACATGTTCATGCTAACATATAACGACATCTTACCTCAGATATTAAATGTGTGCTAAGATACGCATCTTTCAATATTCCATGAGCATCATGTCTATGAACTCGTATATGTGATATTGGCATAACGAGTCTCATAGGATGGCAACATGGGTCCATATGGTGGGTGAATTTTCTTTTTGACTTGATAAGTATGTTATTCGACTTGATACAATATCGCCTAAGTGTGTATTACTTCTCTTCAAATTTGGTCTCACTACTCATTAGAACATAAAACCAAGTTCTCATTACCTAAATCAGTAGTTACTCTACATACTAGTATATTATTACAAAAGTAATAAGGAACCATATAAATTTTTATAGCTAATCTTCTTTGTATGATTTATTAACTATAATTTYAGTTTTAATGATGCATTATAACCCAAAAGAATAAGTTTGACATTTAATTCGCATATAAAATAACATTATTTATACAAATCTATTAAAAAGAGTGTTTTACAATGTATGGGCACTACTTGTCTCCCTTTTTTGAACTATGTCATTTGTCATTTCATTAATGTCACTTGCAAAGATAATAAGTTTGTATTTAACAACTCAACAAATTTTTCTTAGTGCTTTAAGTATTTGAACAATATTATATATTGTTAATTGCAAACATAAAAAGTGAACTACGTGTTATATTTTCTTGCCAAGAGTGGAAACAATTACTTCCTCCGTATCAAAATAAACGCAACTTTTGCCATTTTCGGAAATATCACAATAAACGCAACTTTCAATTTGTTTCCATTTATAGTAAAAAAATATGGCCTGAAATTACCATACCACCCTTACTATTTTTGTATTAGGATGCTCTTAATCACTAGTTAGTCTTAACAAATTAAATTAAAAAACATCAATTATCACCCACCCATCTCTCTCCTCCTCTCATCCCTTTCTCTCTCCTCAGTAATCACATCAAAAATGGCAGAAAACACCAAAAATCAGACATAGCAGAAACCCTTCGCAAGTCATGCTATGGTACAGGCTTCGCTTATCGGTGCGCCACCCTACTAGGGTTCCGACTTGGGACGCCGTCGTTTTGACCGCTGCTAGCCCTGCCCAAGCTCAGCTCTACACGTGGCAGCTCGACCGCGCCAAACGCCTTGGTCGCATCGCCGCCTCCACCGTCACTCTCGTCGTTCCTGATCCCGATGGTTGTCGCATTGGCTCCAGTGCAGCCACTCTCAACGCCATTCATCAGCTCGCCGTTCATTTTCAGTGATCAGATTAAGTCAATTATGAGTTTGATGTATTCAATTATCAGTTAAATCATTTTTTTTGATGTTTTTGCTTTGAGTTGGGCTAGGTGATTGCAGTCTGGTTGGGTTGGAGTTCGAAATAGGGTTAGGGTTTGAATTAGGCCAGGGGTGTTTGATTTGGGGGTTTCTCACGGTGGTTGCGGCGGGGGCTTGGGCTAGGTAGAAGGGGTGCTTGCTGGGGTGCAGAGGGTACGGGCTGGGTTAAGTGGAGAGGGTTTGAGCTGGGTTGGTTGGGGCCGGTGGTCCGGTGGTAGTACCAATGGTGGCGATGGTGGTTGGAAGTGGATGTGCTTGTGGTAGTAGCAAGGGTGGGTAACAACCCTTTCCTTTTTTCTTTCTCCTAATAACTAAGGATAATAAGGTCATTGTACTCAATAAACACAATTTACAAATTTTATCTAGGAGTCTGTGCCTTGTTCAAAGTTGCGTTTTTTATGATACGGAGGAAGTAATACAGAACAAGTGTGGATGATGAACAATGTCACACTCAAGACGTCGCCCGAATCAACACACTAGTAATACATTCAAACATAAAAGTGTATTAATATTAAATAATATTAAAAGCAGTTGTATTTCACTTGTGTCGAAACTCCCACTTATTCTACACCTCTCATCGTCAACAAGTCATTTCACAAAGTCGAAATTCTAAGTACTGATGGTTAGGGATAAGCAAAAACAGTGGGTACTCGGTCCGGTAACTGGAACTAGTTGGATCGGTGCCGGTTCCAAAAATGAGGAACCGGTTGTGATCGATTCTGGGCCCGAAAATATTAGAACCGTTGCCCAGTCGGATCGGTTTTATAACCGGTACCCGATAATTGATTATGACTTTTGAGTTTAATAAAATACATTTGCTAAGGCCCATAAGCCCAAATTATGTAAACAATAGAAACTTCAAATAGTATTGTATAAAGAATTGTGCTTTTGTGGCCAAATACACATGCACAAGTATGAAATTAGTTAGGATAATTTTTGCTTTTTATTAATTTTTATTTTTTAAAAAATCTAACCGGGTAACCGGTTCCCAGCGGTTCCGGTACCGGTTCCAATTATCAGGAACCGATCGGTTCCGATTCCATCCAAAGTGGTCGAATACCCGGTTTTGCTCAACCATACTGATGGTCAATATTGACCAATTATCTCATGTCCTTAGGGCAGAGCACAGTGCGGTTTGGTGCGGTCTAGAGCATAAACCGCACCAAACCGCAATTTTGCGGTTTGGGATTTTCTCAGACCGGACCAAACCGCAATTATTTTTAGACCGGACCAAACCGAACCGCAATTTGCGATTTGGTGCGGTGCGGTTTGCGGTTTAACCGCTTTTCTTTATTAAAAAAATAAAACCATTAAAATAGTCTATTAATAATATATTACAAGTCATTGTMTAATAAATCAAAATACGCTCACAATATATAGTCGTACTACAAAACACATAAATTAATTTAACAAACTTCAAAATAATACATAAAACAAATAGAAATGTCG
>SNQN01000001.1:411066-459683 GCA_008642245.1 Bassia scoparia | reverse complement strand
AGTGATAAGCCGCACGAATTTAGGTGAAAAGTGCTTCTTTATTTGCATCATGACCCATTTCAATTCAAAGAATGCCACTATTAGACAAAATTAATTTGTTACTTTTATGACTTTTAATTTGTTTGAAATGCCTTGTTTGCTTCTTAATCAATTAAGTTTAATTATAGTATAATAACCAACAACCAGTCCTCAAACAGCTGTTACCAAATTGTTTAATGACTGTGAAAGATACGATTCCATTGTTTTTCGAGGTTTGTTTAATTAGTTTGTATTGTTAACAGCCGAAACTAGGAGTTGTATTTGTATATGATATGCTTGTTTTAGTTGCTTGTTCTTTTGTCACTTAGCATTACATTAAGATACTTTGTGTGACCTACTTCAACCATTTTGCAACTTCAAGATAGGATGCACTACTAGTTATGGCTGTAAATGATTCGTTTAGGAAGAGTTATGCAKCTAACAATGAATCATCCGTCTGTCATTATGAGTTTTAATCATACGATCGATTGAAATGAAATCTATCTTTCAAAGTGATCATAAAATGATAAATTTACTAAGAATCATAAAAGTTGTATGTTCTCAATTTGATGTTATAGGATCATTTTTCTAGCTAAAAGTTGATGATATGAAAGTTGGACACGGTCATGTATATGGTGGCTATATATATGACTAGGATTGTGGAAGTTCTGTGTGTTTTTTCAAGCGTAGCTTTCACATGTTGCAAGTTCTGGTTTAGCTATATACTTAGCCACTTAGGTAAGAAATTTTGGGTCTTTTTTCTAAGAGTCTTATGCATTCACAGTACTTGTGCATGCATGCTAGCCAAATCAGTAGTGGATAATCATATTAGTTGAGTTTTAACTTGTTAGTTTAGATCAAATTGATGTTTGTGAGTAACACATTTTTTTCGCGTATTAAACCGAACATGGCATTACTAATTTACTACAAAGATTTCAATGCAAATATCTGCGCTTGCCACAATTAAGTAGATAATCATATTATTTGAGTTTAGATCAAATTGATGTTGTATGTGAGTAAGCCATGCCATTGTTGGCTTATTAAACCGAACATGACATTACCGCAAAGATTTCAATACAAATTAGTGTATCGACTCGGGCGATGCTCCGGTTTTTACTTTGTGTTAGTTTTTTAGCATATTGTTTTTTGGGTTAGTTTATGTTTGAGTTTGAACAGAGAGTGCTTGTAGAGCATATGAGATGTAATTCTATAATTTTGAATATGAAGTGGGAATCGTAAATTTTGAGTTTTGGGCTTGTTGGAGTTTCACTTTCTACACTAATCCTACTCGTATTAGAAATATTATAACATTACTTAATATAATACAAATAGAATTTGGCTTGATTGGTTATTGGTTTAATATAGAAGTGGAATGACATGGGTTCAAACCTTGTTATGATATATTTTTGACACAAAATTGCTGAGTAATAATACAAATGACACAATACAAGTGGTCGAACATGACACGTGACGTAATTGGAGGTAACAAAAATGAAAACACGTGGCACACATACATTGCATAGCACCCTTTTTAATATATTTTTATAGATAGATATTCGATCTTATCAACCCTAATTAAAACTCACTCGGTACAATCCGTTACTGTCGGATTGACCGATTGGATCAGATACATTGTTTCTAGAACCTAGAGTAACTCATCCTAAACTCTTTCAAACCATGAAATCAATGAAACAATCGATCTAAGATCACCAATCACCATAATAATTTCCAAAGCTATGGTCATGCTTCCCAAAACGCTCTTCCCAAAACGCTCCAATGGCATGAGTAGTGTGTGGTAGTGATGAGTCATTCATGACCCACAAATTAAACTTAACCACTGTTTGCTCCCAACACTGAACACTGAAGTCCACACTCTAAATATATTTTCGCACTCCATTTTAATGGTCGCATTTTAACGGTCGCTGAAATGGAATACGATCAAAAGTTGTAAATGTGTTCTTTCCCTCACTGGCCCATCTTTTAGTGCTCACCACCTGGATTTACTCAAACATCCTCTTTCACTCCTCACTCCTTTATATACCCATTCTCTCCTTCATTCACTCAACTCCAAACTCACCAAATTAAAACCCCATCTCACTAAATTATAAAACATGGTCACTAAACTAAACCCCATCACCATCTTCTCTCTCATCATCATACTCTTCACATCCCACTTCTCGTTTTCTCTCTCCTCCACACCACCCACCGAAATCACAGCCCTGAAATCCCTCAAATCCGCCATTAAACCCTCAACGATCATCCCTTCTTCCTGCCTCTCAAGCTGGGACTTCTCCGTCGACCCGTGTTCGAAACCCATTACCACCCACTTCATCTGCGGCCTCACCTGCTCACGTGACTCACGCGTTGTCGCCATCACGCTCGACTCAGTGGGTTACTCCGGCACACTCACTCCGCTCGTCTCACTCCTCACTCAACTCGTCGAAYTTGACCTCGGTCAAAACTCCTTCCACGGGAACATCCCGCCTTCTCTCTTCTCACTCTCTCTCCTCCAAACTCTCGACCTTCGCTCKAATTACTTTTCTGGCCCTCTTCATCCTTCCTTCGGAAGCCTCAAGTCGCTTCAAAGCGTTGACCTTTCTGGTAATTTACTCACCGGGTCAATCCCCGACACYCTCTCCTCTCTCTCTCAGTTGACCAGGCTTGACCTCAGCTTCAACAAATTCTCCGGTAAACTCCCGAAATTGCCCCCCAACTTGCACGAAATCGCAGTCAAAGCCAACCTCTTATCCGGGCCAATCGAGGAATCGTCCTTCCACGGGTTGACTCAGATTGAAACGGTCGAACTCAGTGCCAACTCGTTCACTGGCAAACTAGGATACTGGTTCTTCCAACTACCTGGACTACAACAGATAAACCTGTCCAATAACAGCCTGACAGGTGTCGAGATCTCGAAGCCTAGAAAAGGGTACTACAGCTCGTTGGTAGCCGTTGATCTGGGGTTCAACAAAATCGAGGGTTATTTACCAGTTAACTTTTTGGATTACCCRGAGCTMGCGTCACTCTCGTTGAGGTACAACCGCTTACGTGGACCCATCCCATTGGCTTTCAGCCAGAAGAGGACACTAAGAAGATTATACCTCGATGGTAATTTTTTAAGTGGGACCCCGCCTTCGGGATTCTTTCCCGGGACAGGGAAAGAATCCTCGGTGGCYGGGAGTTTCGGGTATAATTGRCTGCGGCGGTGTCCGCCGCAGTCGAAACTATGTCTGCCATCGCAAAAACCGATGGCAGTGTGTAAGCAAGCGTACGGCGGAAAAAGGCCACGCCGAAATTGAATCGAAGAGTCAAATATTGTCGGAAAAGAATAAGATATTTTTTCAGATGATGTCTGAAGTTATGTGCTCCACTCGCTGACGTGGCGCGTGYAGTGGACTGACGGTTGGAAATTGCATGTGCCCAAAAGATTAATCTCTTTCATTTCACTTTCAGCTTTTGTTTTGGGTAGTACTTGTACAATAATGTGTATAGTATAACGGAGTAGTATAGTATTGGAGATTTTGGGAAAGTTGTTAGTGAGAAATAAACAATTTTTAATTTAATTACATTGCCAAGTTTGACAATGGTTGCTTTATCCTATTTTAATTATGGAACATTGTGACTAGTATGAGATTTGCTATGGCTATTTCTTTCGCTTCTAAAATACGAAGCATTTTTTTTGTGTGTGTTTAAAGTTGTTTTTAAAATCTATTTGTCTTAAAATTAGAAGATCGATAATGGTGCTCTTGAAATGACTAAATGACATGTTTGTCTTTCTATTATCATATAATATTTGATTCACAATTTCTTATGTGTGAAGATGTCAACCAAATAATTAAGTTGAAGTTCTCAACATATTGCACCAAAGATCTAGGTCATCTAGGATTAGTTCATTTCATACATGTAGCTTAAAACAATGAATCCATTTGTCTTTGTTTAAGTGCTACATTTTGATCCAAAAACTCTCACATTTTTTGATCAATTGTAGCAGTTAAATAAAGAAAGAGGGAGATAGTATATGATCTGCATTGGTTTTGTTAACTAATTGGAGACGAATCGAACTAGTCATGCCTTTGTATTTGGTGATGACACCCAACCAAACTTAGCTTGATACAATCTCTTACTTGTTCCACCAAATTGAGCATCATGAAAAGTAAATCTTGGTACTATTTGAAAAGCAAGCTAAGAAATTTTACACCATTAGGGTATTGAGTAGGCATTAAGATTTGATTAGGGATTAACATGTGCTAAAGAATCTATTCTTTTTAACCCCGTTTTTGTATAACATAGATTGGAAGGAAGGCAGGAGATTGTCTAATTGGGAAAGTGTCGGTCATACGATCGTAGCAGACCAATAAAGGCAGCAAGTCAGTAACGTAAAACTGTAGCATGGGCCGCATCGCCATGCAAATTGTAACGTCAAACATACGTATTAAATATAAGTTAGGTCCAAATAATTCAATTTTTTTTGTACCATTAATTTGTTACTGAAAGGTACATAAGTTCAATTCAGTTCAGTTACCTAATCTAATTTTCTTCTCTCATAAAATATTCATTTAAGTACAGTTCAGATCAGTTCAGGTCTAAAACCTAAGTATATACTCTTTATATACTAATTACAAATACTTATTGGGATCCGGTAGAATTTTTTTTTAGTAAAATTCATTAAGAAGATTTCAATCAACTGCAACCATTAATTAATAATAATTATGAGATCAATGTCTTATGGAGTACGAAGTATTAGTATATTTATGTTTTAGGATTATCTATAAAACATAAATATGCTTCCTAAAATGGTAGTAAAAAGTTGTGAATCTATGACAAAATCATAATGAAATCAATGTAATAAATATTAGATTTTATCAAATATTACTATTTTTAGCTTATAATTAGTATGTTTAACATTTTCCTAAAATAAATGACCATGATTGAAATCCACAAATACTGATTACTGACACGATATAAATATATAATACGGAGTAATGCATAAATATACGAGTATTTGTAATCATGGTGGATGATACGACCAATATTCAACCGTATTTTTTGTTGTTCGTCATATACTACTGTATGTATATATAATTTGGCAGCAAAAATATAAATTGACGTGGTAATTAAATGGGAATCCAATGTCTGAGTGAATAATACTGTAGTATAAGTCAGGAGAATCAGATCTTTTAAATCACTAAATCATTGATAGTACGGTCAGTCTTAATTAAATACGGCAGGAAAATGTACTTCGATTAGTTCTTGTTCATCATACACCTGATATATGATGCAATGCAATATGTTATATCATCACTTATATGTGTGTGATTTGTTCTTAACTTATTTAATACAGTAACGAAATTTATGATCCATTTTTGATAGTAGAGTAGATCAGTTTTGTAATATACCATACATAGATCGAACAACTTTAATCATAAATATACACTAGAGTTGTTTACGTACTCTATCATTAATTGAATTTGTGAAACTTGAAAGTAATAATAAGTGTGAGAATTGAACACATACCGGTTTGGATGGGACGGATTATTGATATAAATAAAGTCGATCTTTAATTAGTTGAAGCTTTAAAATAGTCATGAATGTTGAAACTTGAAACTCAAACTAACAAGATATCTATACTCCGTATGTTAGTTCAACCCCGATAATTAAGTCGGGACATATACACTTTTATTTAATCATTAAAACACGTAAAGTTAAAATCGTGAATAATTCGTTAATGTACGTGAACAACATCTCAGTATAGTACAGTACAACTCGAATTTGATACATTCAGAAATTTAAGAAGTTCAGTATATTATGAGTGCGAATTCATGTGAAAGCAACATGTTTGTTCATACTTTTTTCGCGTCAACTTGTAGTTGAATTTGTTGGCATCACTAGGACTAATTTGGTGGAAGGACAATCATGATGCTTTCAATTTTATTTGTTATTCCTCATGATGTTGCAGTGAATAATGATCAAGAAGTACTAAAGGGCTAGTTTGGCAATTGGCTTTTTCATTGACTTTTGGCTTTTGCATTTTTATTTTGGTCAAACAGCCAATAAACATGTTTGGTTTTTGGCTTTTTAGCTGACTTTTAAATAAAAAGTTTGAGAAACCATTCTTAACTTAAAATTAAGAGTTTGATAAATTATTTGAGTTTTTTTTTTTAATGATATTATTCGTTGTATGACTTTGTAATAAAACCAAAAGCCACTCTCACTAGCTTTTTCAATCGACTTTTGACTTTTGCCAAATTAATTTACTAATTTACCTCTCAATTTATTATCCCAACAAACATTTAAGTCATTAAAAAAGTCTAATAAGGTCATTTAAGTCATTTTACAATGTAGCAGCCAACAACCAACAGCCAAATTTTCCAAACATGTTTTACAATCAAACAACCAATGAATCCAGCCAAATTAAACAGCCAGTCAAACTAGCCAGAGAAAATAGCTAACAGACACAGCCAACAGTCAATTCCCAAACAAAGTCAAAGTGGTGCGAAATGATCAAAACATAATTGGAGTAGTAAATAACTAAATACTAGTGAGTACTACTCACTTTATTTAACTTCAAGTTGAAGTAAGACAAACTGATTGTGTTTGACTGATGATTGATGTTTGCCACTAAAATCATATTAGGTTTATGAGGAACTAATACACAACTACATACTCCCTCGATCAGACGATGCAACATGGAGGAAAACACAATTGCCAAGGAATCTCGCCCACATGCGTAATCTTTATCTATATATCAAGACTATTCACATTTGAATTATCAAATCTGTGACGTTTTAAATGTAACATTTGAATATTTTATCTCTATTAAATAATATCGAATCTATAAGAATATATTAACAGGAGTGTCACACAACGTGGTTACGTCACGTGCACTCTTTTAATGTGCCAAGTGTCAATGCATACAATTATTTCATATGAAATTTTTAAAAAACTATTTTTGTGCAAACATAAATACTTGAACATATGACCTTTTATTAGTTATCATATCACATAAATTATAATTAGATTTTATGATCATATTTAACTAATTTAAATATGATGTATTATTATTTTCTAATATTTTTAGTTACAACTAAGAGTATTATTTCCATGAAAAAAAAACTTTACTTACCAAAAATCACAAAATACTACAAAAATAAAAAAATTACTCAATTATATATATAACGAACACATCATTGTTTATATTTGTTGGCTTGGGCGATAACRGAGGCATCGCCCGGGCCAAAAACTAGTGTTACAATTAAAACCTAACGAAGGGAGTACATATGTTTGCATTATACATTAGATCTAACTGGATTAATGGGTTATATAGATATTTGTAGGGTCCACACGACAATTCTCTCACGAACCTTAAAAAAGTTAGTTATCTAGTCTTACTCGTATGTTTATGGCTAGTAACAAAAAGTCTTCCCTACATGCAAGTGTGCAAGTCTTGCACGATAAGGACGTTGTTAGGGCAATGAAGGATTGCACACATAGTTTAGGCCGGATTAGTTAATAGTCAACACAATTTTGGATACTACTTGTTAGGCTGATTTAGTAGATTAGGTCTACTTTGTCTATCTTTATCTTGTTTTCCCTTGAACTTTAAACCTATTTAATGAATAACATTCCAAATTAAATAAATATCCCTTAATTTGATTAGGGTGTGTGTGTGTGTCATAACTCTAGACTCTAGAGAATAAAACCAAACCCTAGCTATTACTTGATTAACTTTCGTGACTAACATTTTCACAAGAGTAAATATCCCTATAATTCGATTACAGTTCTTGTAACACCTCGATCCCACATCGGGTCGGACCGCGTATCATCAAAGGATATCTTGGATTGATAATCTGACCCCACAAGTCAACAAGAGTCCTTTCGACGCATTTTGATCTCACTCATGTGCATCCCGAGAAACTTCCTAGTAGGTCACCCATTCTAAGACTACTCCTAGCTGAGAACGCTTAACTGAGGAGTATCTTAGCATATGAGCTCCTTAAAAGAAAGAAAGATGCACGCTCACTCATAATTAAAGATTCATCACGAGGTTTGATGGGATTTTCAAACCCCTTATTGTTGGGGGTAGTTGATGGGATTTGAAAGTCGAGAGGAGTATGGAAATAGTAGGTGGTTTGTAAGGGTGAGGTGAAATTTAGGTGGGTATGGGGTATAAAATAAAAAAGGAGATAAAATAAGGTTAAATAAAAAACAATTGAGTATACTGTATATATATTGGGTTCAACTAGAGGTGATCATGGGCCGGGCCGGGCTTAACTTGAATATTTAGGCCCTTAAATCGGGTCGGGCTGGGCCGGGCTTGGATTCGGGCCTAAACTTGTTGCCCAAAGCCCGAAAAAATGGAGCGGACTTGGCGGGCTTATTCGGGCCGGGCCCAAAAAATCAACTAAAATGTGTAAAAAGTCACGTCCAAAGCCTGCACAAAAGTTTGGGAAAAATCGGCCCGGGCCCGGCCCAATTTCGGGCTGAAAAATCGTGTCCAAAGCCCGTAAAATTTCGGGCCAAGCCCGCGGACCGGGCTATACTTGATCACCTCTAGGTCCAACCAACAAATCCCTAAAATGTTTGAACTATTGTCAGTAAGAGATTTGTTACGAGAGGGGTTTGTATGAAAATAATGTGGCACAAGCTCAAACCTCTTAGAGATTTAAACTATTATGAATTCCCTGTCTATTTCATGCTTGTGCTATGTTGCGCACTTACGCTTAGATACGAGTATACGACAATACGACATGATCTAGTGTCATCTTTACGGGGTGTGTCAAAACTAATTTTGCGTAGCAAAAATCAGTTCCCGGTGAGGTCCGACCAATAGCCCAACACCTTCCTTTACTTCGGCCCAAACCACAATTGTTTCAGTTGATTTCTTGATTCTGTTTGTTGGTCGTTTATCGTTTTCCCCTCTTTTCTTCTCCCGCTAAAACCCTAACAATTACAATTACTTCAATTGATTTCCTCAAAAGATTTCTCCTTTTCACGTTCATTTCTTCGCTGATCGAATTCCTCCAATATGGGAAAAACTAGCAACAGGTAATTGAATTGTTTTCCCCTTGATTTGAACTTTAATTTTTAATATTAGTTCATATCGTGGTTTATCTTTAATTCTGCTGAAATGTGGTGCGGATTCTGCAAAATTCATGTTCAGGTTAGATGCTTCGGAAAAAGCTGAGCGAAAGTTTGAGAAGAAAGTTCAGTTTTATTCCAGTATGACCTCTTTTTTCATATATTTCGCGTTCTGCTCGATTAATTTTATTTTTGAATTTTCATAGTTTGTTCATGTTGTTAATTTATTTTGAACTTTGCTATGAAATTCTTTTATTTGTTGAATTTTTTATTGATTTTTTTTTGGTTTTATGCGAGTGCAGAGGTTAGGGAAACAATTGCATCATTAAGTACAAAGAAAACTATTGAGAAGGTGAATTTTCATATCTCGTCTTTGTTATCCTATTGAAACTTTGCGTTTTTGCTGCTTCGGTTTTCATTATTTTTTGGGCGAAATTTATGTTTCAATGCCAAATTAGACGAGAGAATTGGTATATACGGTGACAAATTGGCAATTGAAATTTATCAATTGATTTGGTAGACATGAGAATTGGTATATACGCTGATCACTTTGCAGCATCCCGGAGCACTGTGCTATTGTTGTGTTGATGATATTCGTGAATGTATGACTTAGGAAAGTAAAACTTTTTTACTTTGATGAGTAGCTGGCTGTTGATATGAGAAAGTAGAGCCACAGGGGAGTTTTGAGCAGTGTTTAAAGATCAGTTATGAAATTTGTCGTTGACAACACGCGATGTTTTTTTATAGCAGTGGTTGACTGTTTGTGGATGTGCACATTCTTGTTGTTTGATACTGATACTGATTTTGGAAATTATGGTCCTTGCTGAACCAAGGTGTTCTTGGGGCAGGGGCTYCTAGATTGTCTTCATCATTCTGATCTTGTGCAGAGAACAAGTTTTTGGGGCAGAGGGAAGTGGGGAAGTGGGCAAGTAGAAGTAAAAGCACGTCGAAATGGGTGAGATAGCCTCTCCTCTTTTAAAAAGCCAAGATTCTAGCTTTTGAGGGAGTTAGAACTTGGAAGGTGTGTGAGGAGCGTTTAGAGAATTTAAGTTGGCTTGTGAGAGGTAGTAAGGTACTTGGACTGATTAAAATAAATTATATTCTGAGATTGTAGCTCTTGGTTTATTGTAAAGGCTTCTGTTATGTTCTAGTGTTTTAGCTCAAAGTCGACTAAGAATGGTTATCACTCTTTATGGCTGAATTCAAGAGCCGTAACCAAGATGGTAAGACTTCGAAGCTCGACGATGGCCTCTGAAAGGTTTTTTCTTGGCAACCTTTGATTTTCTGAGCATCCTGATGCTCCTGGAGCCTGCTTTATGTATGCTACGGAGTACATTCTTTTGCATCTTTCTCTGACTTATCTGAACTCCCGAGGTACATTTGATTTCTTTTGCTCACTCCTGAACACCTGATGTTTAAGAGCTGGGATGGGCGACATCATTCATGGAATATCATGCTTATCTTTGGGAGTTAATACATCGGTTTATTGGAGAGAATCTGTGTTGTAAGTCTTGAGGAGACGTAGGATAAATTTTCAGTGTTAGTTTGATATTGGGATCGACACGGGGACAATCAGATGAGTGATTAAAATGTCATTTTGATGATGTTATATGACTTATGTCTTTGTGCTGTGTTAGAATCTTTGCCCTAAAGATTTTATTGTTTTTGACTTTTGGCTGAGCTTGACTAGATCTCCCCGATATTGAGAGATTATATGCTTACAACTTACATGAACAAAGGAACTTGCATCTTGATCTATCAAACATCTATTCTGCCAAGTTTTCTCAATTACTTACCTATATTACTGTTGCATTTTAGTCACTTGGCTTCTCTGTTTTCTTTCACAGAAAAGCAAGAGTGCTAGAAGACGGCAAAAGAAAATAAAAGCTTATGACCTTTCCAACCTCCATGAATTTTTGCCTGAGCTGCAAGAACCACAGCAACCTGCTCCTCCACCTAAAGAAGTGAACTGCAAATCCAGGCAGAAAATAGTGTAAGTGGCCACCCTTTAAAAAAAAAAAATAAACATCTTGCCGTCTCATTTCAGGTTAGTTTGAATTGCTGATGTTTCTATGCATGGCAGATTAAAGGAAGCAAAACAAATGATGACTGTCATTAATCACCCTATCTTCCAGTCAGATCCTCTCGCTGCTATACATCGTCATCTGCAGAACACTCAACCAGCTTCTGAGACAGAACCTGTAAAGAAGTCTAAAGACAGTATAAAGAAGAAAAGAAAGAAGAAAACAAAATCCACTTCAGAACCCCAATCTATGGAGATGTGAACGTGCATATCGATTTTTCACAGTAACGGCTTTTATCCATCATCCTGTGGACAGGATACAAGGTGTCAAACCTCTCAGATACTATTATCCGATATGATGGCTAATTTGATATGTACTATGGTTTCTAGATAACCGAAAATTTTGTCTGTGGACATCCCCAATCAATTTCATCATATTTTCATCTTTTTTAATTCTCCGGTGATTAACTTTAGCTTGCATCGATACGGTATTCTGTGTCAAAAACTCTAGTGTTGACGTGTTGTGATGCATAAACTGCAGGACTACAGTTCCCTCATGGTCTCTGTGATAATATACACAAGCAAAATAATGGAACAAGTATACCATCTCAATAACACCATTCCAAAATTTGTGGGGTGGAATTAAAAATAGCAGCACCATCTCAAGTATATATATAAATTTGTAGTCATATGTTTCACAGCAGCACCAYTGGTCTAGTGGTAGAATAGTACCCTGCCACGGTACAGACCCGGGTTCGATTCCCGGCTGGTGCAATTTCTTTTTTTTAAAGCTCCTTTTTCCACTTCATATGTACGAATTAATAACAGAATAGGTTTCAAAACAAGGGACCTTTTCCCATTTTCATCAAATCATTTTAATTATTATTATTATTATTATTATTATTATTATTATTATTATTATTATTATTATTATTATTATTATTATTATTATTATTATTATTATTATTATTATTATTATTATTATTATTTATTCTGTAATTTCTTCAAGTGAAATATTTAGAGATAAAATTTTCATCTTTGCATATAGTTTCATTCGTTACTGCGGAAGCAAAGAATCTTCGTAAAATTTGTACTCCGTATAAAAAGTATCAGTAGCTAGTAAATAGGAGCAAAATTTTGTACACAACCTCTCTATACATAAAAAAAAAAGTTCTTCCATTGAATTAAACATATAAATGAGAACTTTTTAATACAATAATCAAAGCCTCGTAAAAAAAAGCTCATACTTCTAATTTGTACCATTACAGTTACGTGGAGAAAAATTGACAAGAGGAAAGTCTATATAAGATTACAATCTCTCTCCTGAATGAGGTCAGACATAGTTTACAATACAAAGAACAATGCAGTCCAACTAAACCTACATAACAAAACACTGGCGCCAACAAGTTGCACCACCTATCTACTCGCATTTGATTGACCGGTATATATGGCGGACAAAAAGTAGTGCAGCACGGAAGCCAACAGTTCCAAGCATGAGGAAGAATCCGTAGCAAATGCAAGCCATGTAGCCAAAGAAAAATGATGTTTGCATGAACCCAGACATATCAGAGCGTGCATAGTAGTAGTATAAGCAATAGCCATATATGAACAATCCCGTAGAACCACCACACAAGAAAGACCTGCCGTAACAAGTATTAAATCAATTAAAATCTCCAGAAGGTGGTATGCAACTTGCCAAATATCAGCATAATCAAAAGCAATGCATATAAATGGAGGACCTTAGCCATCACAAAGTTTTCCAAGCAATGCAGAAGTAGAAATTATGAATCTTTGTTTGTTCACAATTTCTGATCACATGGTACACTAACTTACCGGGCAGAAAGAAGGAAAAAAAAGGCTGACTTCATTACAAAAACACAATACATTATACAAAAAGTTTCACCGCGCAGAGTTAAGAATTATAGAATAGTGGTCAACTTAAATATCAAGCCATTTTGTTCATGCACACACCGAGGAAAAAAGAGAGGAAGAATCAGCAGACTGAATCTTTACAAGCCAATAGAACATGAGAAAGTACATTCATGAGATAATAACACCATTAGAAGTAGGGCACATAAACACTTACGCATGGGACATACATAAGGTTATTATCACAAGCAGACTAATATATATATATATATATATATATATATATATATATATATATATATATATATATATATATATATATATATATATATATATATATAATCGCACATAGAAAATCAGGAGAGAGAAAAACCAAGAACAAGCAGAAAAGACGGTTTAGGGTTAAGCAATGTGTAATACATAACAATTAGCCTATGATCTAGCATGTGTACAATCAACCAATTCACCAATATATAAGAAAGCATAGAAAACAACAAGACAAGCCAACATACGTCATCGATGCTACAAAAAAACCTAAAGAGATTGTAAGACGAGAAAATTCTAATAAACATAATAACACAAAACAACCAAGAGCAGCAGAACAAAGTAAAGAAACAGGGTGAATAATATGTAAATTAATGGCATACTACATACCTCCACCACCACTCGTGATCTTCTGCAGCAAGTTGGAAGTACGTGAGAGCCACAGTGATAAAAGCGGTGACTATAATCAAGATAATGAAAACGATGAACAAGATGCTGTATATAGTGTAGATCCTGTGACCCCATACACTGGCAAAGATGTAGTAGAGCTCTATATATATTGCACTGAAAGGCAAAAATCCAGCCATGGCCATCTGAGGAAGGGTTCCTCTGTACCAAGGTAGTGGTGGAATTTCTCTGGGGTATTTTGTAGTGCGACATGGAGCTTGGAACTCAGCCTTGCTATTCTTTCCAGCAATCCCACCCAATACAAGTAATGGAGAGGTTACAAGTGTCCAGATAAGAAGTATCACCATTATTGTGCCAAAGGGAAGAGCAGCAGTAGCATGGTATGCAATAGCAACAGTGTTGAGGAAGCAAAAGGTGAGGAATAAAGGACCACAGAACAGGCAGCCGGTCAACAAAAGATTCCTAACCTGCCAATATCAACGGGACAAAAACAACTGTAAGCCATCTGAATCTTGTTCTGGATGTTTCTGTTTTTCTTATTTTTATGGGTGGGGTGGGGCTTGGACAAAAGGTGAAGGCACAGACAAACAATGATTTTAAGCATGCCATTGAAAGAAGCACATACCCAATTCTTTCCTTCCAGCTGGCAATAGAATGAGGTTGCAGTATAACCAGCAATGCCAGACGTAAGAGCATAGATGACCACCAATGCAGTGAATAGAGCTCCTCGGTTGTATGGATAAAACACTCCAACTAGTGCAAGTAGAAATATGAAAACCGTACTGAGGGAATGGGGAAAAAAAAAATATCAGGTCAAACATTCAGAATAAACTCCCCTCATCCTCAAATGATAAATAAAGCTAAAGATGGAACCATTCAGGTACTTACAGAGTAAATAGCTGAGTACCAGATCCAAGAGCAGCTGCCAGCACTGATTTGTACTTAGGAAATCTGAACACATCCCCGTGGATATATTTCCACCCAGTTTCTTCTTGGTCTTCAGCTGTTTCCTCATCATGTGCATACCTTTGGCCAAGAAAATAAATTTTAAAAAGCAGAAACACTATAAAAGAAAAATACAAAGACGCATTTAAACCAGAAAATTAACGACATGCCTTTAAACAAAACTAAAGCAATCTATAACTTTAAAACCAAATCATTAATTAATCATTATCTGAGAAGCAGAACAATGCTCATGTACACAAATGACATGTTGGGTAAAAAAAAAAAAAAATAGTGCAGTGTGCTTACTTAACAAAATCATTCTTGAGCACCCGCATGAGAATTGTGGCCAGAAATCCAGTCAGGAGAAGCACTGTGACACATGAGTTTATGATAGAAAACCAATGGATCTCAAGATGATGAGGAAGGGAGGAAGACTGTGAATATTTATCCATTCTCTTCTCAAAAGGGGTGTCTGTCTCTTTCCACTTTACAGTATACATAAACTCGACATCCACTTCCTTATCTTCAGTAATATCCACCAAAGAGTTGGGATCAGTTCGGACATTAATCTCAATAACACGGTCCTTGTTATAGAAGATGTCAAAATGAACATGCTTATACAAATAATACTTGTACTCGCTTGGATCCAGTTTGCCCTCTTTGTCAACTTTGCCCAAGAAACCCCATATTGGCAAGTCATCATAGTACATTTGAAAGTAATAATCTTTGGCTACTGCATCTCGGAACTGAACAACTTCTTCCTTTGTCAATTTCTTCTTGCAAATAACTTCTGAATCCTTATCCACTAAGAAATCGAGCTTGTAGGGGGCACTGACTAGACGATCTCCATTTAAAACTTCACCAAGAGCTTCTTTCTTCTCCTTGAAATGATCTGCAATTTAGAATTTATAAATACAGAATACTGTCATAAAAAAATGGAACTTGCTTAGAATAACTGAACTGGTTATATACCTGGAGTACAGAACGGCAGATCGAAATACCGGTATGTTTCACTATAAGAAAAAGGCCATGTTTATCAGACTGCCACAGCTAGGTAGATAACCAATCGTGGACAAACAAGCTTAAGCGTCCAAGATTCCAAGATCAATCAATCAACCAAAACAAACATTATGCAGTAGATTACATAAAAAAGAGTTCCATGTCCATGGAAAAAAAAAAGTCATTCAAGCATAGCTTTCATCAAAAGGTGAAAAAACTCAACTGGTCCTGCTTCTCGTATTATATCTTTTTTAGTCTTTTAAGTTTTAACCTTTCATGCATAATTTTACCCACAAAAGCAAGCGGCAGAGACAAAGACATGTAACGACAAGAAGTTACATTCAGAAATTCCGATCACTTGAGCAAACATGTGACCCCAAAAAAATATAGCCTTTTAACATTCACTGAATCATCAATGGTTACTTCACTAAAGTCCAGAAGCCAGCACATAAAACCAGCAGCTGAATTGATGAATTCTGTACCCATTTTTTCAAGACTAAGGTTTACAATACACACCCAATTTCCCAGGTTAAGTCTGAGTCTTTAAGTCAACTCTCATCTGACATTTATTTTTTCATTCACTCTTAAACAGACATGTGAACAAGATACATCAAATATTCCTTTGATTATGAAGCAAGCTAATTTGATCTAGCGCCTTTATCTTGCATCTGAGTTCAGACGCACAAGAAAAATGGAAAGTCACTTCAAAACAAAACCTCAAATTGAGCAAATATCTTACAAACTGTGTAGCTTATGGGTTTTGCACCGCATATGCTCAACTACTCACTACTTATAATGGAAATCCGACATTGATGAGACCATTTATCAGTTATCACTCATCAAAATTAAAGTCGAAAAAGACATGCATCAAATAAAAAGAGGACAATGTCATGCAAAACATCTGAATTTAGCAGTTACCAAATTGAACAAGCATTTTAGTCTTTTATTGCCTCCATCAAATTTCATGACTCTTGAGTCTTGAGTCTTTCATCATTATTCTGTGAGCGTAACACATCAGATAGCAATAGGCAAACCTAAGCCTTTTCAGCTCAAGATCGATACAAGGTAACAAGTCAATCAAGCATGATCAAACATAGTTGCGCAAAATCATAAATAATTCTTAGGCAGATTAATTTCAACGCGAATTACATATCTTTAAGCTAGAAATAAAATTCAATCATCGAAAAGAACAGATAAATACCCCCGCGAAACCGACTTTTGAAATTCAAACACAAATAGAAAGCAATCTGAACTAATCACGCAAAACATCATCATTCATCACCAAAAGAACCCAAATTGAAGTCAATTTCCAGTCACTAAGCTCAAAAGACAAGATTCAATCAACATCACACCAGACAAATTGGAAAAAAACTAACAAATTCGAAGAATCAAAGATAATGAAATTGCGCGCATTACGAAGCAAGATCGAGAGAGAAAGAGAGAGTAACCTAGGGTTGTGAAAAGGGCCGACTTTGTTGGCGTAAAGAGGAACTTGTTCGCCAGCCTTGTAACGATGATCAGAGCCATCGGATCTCACTTGAGTTGTGCATGAGAGAAGCACCAGAACAATGGCCACCAATGAAGTGGCCTTCGAATTCTCCATTGTTGCGCAGAATCGTTTCTCTTTCTCTTTCTCTTTGAAGGTCAAATCGCAGAATTTTGCAGAAGGAATGATTGATCGATTGAAGAATGAAGATGAAGATGATGATGATGGCAGAAGTTGTGTCGTGAATCGTAATCTTATAATGAAGATGAAAATGTAAGAATTTAATTGAAGGTCGGTCGCAAATCATGATGGGCCATGTCATTTAAGCCCATGTCATTTCGATGTGTTGCAACACCTATAACTGTAGAACACTCCCATATTGCTACATACGACAAATACAACTGAATCCCTCACGTGATAATGTAGTGGGTAGCAACAAATATCAAAGAAATTGTTTTTTAAATGAATAAATAAAATATAATTAAAAAAATCAAAACATTGCGTGAAAGTCTAGTGGGAGTTGTATGTTGCTAGGTGGGGAAATGTGTAAAACAATTTGTCAATTTGTTGTGGTTAAGTACCATACAGGCCACCAAATGACCTTCGTACCTCTTGTCCTCTATCATACTCACGTTTTATGACCCTAAAACTGACCTCCAAAAATTCTACGAGGTTTCCTCCATACCTAAAAACCGCCTTCAGTTTTGGCTGTTTCGAAAGCTGTATTTGACACGGTGTGGCGGTGTGGTTAATTGTTATACGGCCCCCAAATGACCTTCTCACCTCTTGTTCTATTGCTTTCTCGTGTTTTATGACCTAAACAACGCCCCTCATAAATTGCAGCGATTTTTTTCTCGAGACCCGAAACCTCAAAAAACCGCGAGTTATAGGCTTCAATTTCTTCCGTTTCGGAGGTTTTCCTGGGCACTGTGAGATAACCCCACGAAATTCACACACGACAATTTGGGGGTATCGTCTAAATGGCTCACTTACGATTCTGGCCTCACGTGACATTCATAGCTCCAAAAAAACTCGTTTTTTCGATATTTAACATGGTGTGGGTAATTGCGATACGGTCCCCCAAATGACCTTTCGATCTCCTATTTTCTTGCGTACTAGTGTTTTATGACCCCAATAGTCCCTTCCATAAACATCTGGGATTTTATTTCCGGGATTCCAAAACCCTGAAAACCGTGAGTTATAACCTTTAATTTAGACCATATCGAAGGATGTTATGGGTACTATGCTATAACCTCATGAAATTTATACACAACCTATATGGGACATCGTCTATATGGCTCACGACTATTTCTAGCCTCACATGACCATCATAGCACCAAAAAAACTCGTTTTTGGGGTATTCTACTCGGTGTGGTTAATTGCCACACAAGTCCCCAAATGGCCTTCTCACCTCATGTTCTCTTGCATACTCGTGTTTTCTGACCCAAATAACGCCCTCCATAAATTTCGGGGATTTTTTTTCATGACCCTGAAATCTCGAAAAAAAACATGAGTTATAGCCTTCAATTTCGTTGGTTTTTGAAGTTGTTTCGGGCACTGTGTTATAACCCCAGGAAATTTTTACACGTGCTTTGGGACATCGTCTGGATAGCTTACGACCTATTCTAGCATCACGTGACCATCATAGTACCCAAAAACTCTTTTTTACGATATTCAACTCGGTGTGGTTAATTGTCATACAGGCCCCAGAATGGCCTTCTTACCCCCTATTCTCTTACATACTCAGCTCGTGTTTTATAACCCAAATAACGCCCTCCATAATTTTCGGGATTTTTTTCCCGATACCTTGAAAAATCATGAGTTATGGCCTTCAATTTTGTCCGTTTCAAAGGCCTTTACACTGGACCTTTGGGACATCGTCTTAATGGCTCACGACCAATTCTCACCTCACGTGAATATCATAGAACGAAAAAACTCATTTTTTTCTATATTCGACACTGTGAGGTTAATTGCAATACGGGCACCCAATTTGCCTTGTCATCTCCTATTATATTGCATACTCTTTTTTATGTCCCAGTTAGCGCCCTTAATAAATTTCGATGATTTTTTTCTCGGGACCCCAGAACCTCGAAAAAACGTGAGATATAATCCACGTTTTTCGACCAAAAAATGAGATCTCGGCGACCCGGTTCGAATTCATCTGGAATCTCTGTCACGCCTTCACGGTCATGAGAAATGACTATTCCAACAGTTTTGTACCCAAATACTAAGCATACTGCCTCCTACGAGTGTTTCGACGTTTCCTCGTTTTTCTTTAACGGACTCAAAAGTCCACCGTATGGACTCATTTGGCTCCCAAATCTTCCTAGGATCCATCATATTATCATATGAACCCATGGTAAACATTTCGGTAATTTATCCGAAAATTGTCCAGAGACCTCATTTCAGTGATGTACAATCCACGTTTTTCGGCAAAAAGGCATGTCGGCGACCCGACTCGAATCCATCCAGAATCTCTGTCACGCCTTCACGGTCATGAGAAACGACTATTTCAACAGTTTTGTACCGAAATACTAAGCATACTGCCTCCTACGAGTGTTTCGACGTTTTCTCGTATTTTTAACGAACTCAAAACTTCCCCGTATGGACTCATTTGGTCCCCCAAATCTTCCTTGAACCCATCATATTATCATATGAAATCATGGTAAACATTTCGGCAATTTTTCCGAAAAAATTGTTCGGATACATCATTTCAGTGATGTATAATCCACGTTTTTAAGCCAAAAAATGACATCTTGGCGACCCGGCCCGAATTCGTCCGGAATTTCTGTCACGCTTTTCATGGTCATGAGAAACGGCTATTCCAGCAGTTTTGTACCCAAATACTATGCATACTACTTCCTACAAGTGTTTTGACGTTTTCTCGTTTTTTCTTTAACGGACTCAAAAGTCCCCCGTATCGACTCATTTGGCCTCTAAATCTTCCTTGGACCCATCATATTATCATATGAACCCACGGTAAACACTTCGCCAATTTTTCCGAAAATTGCCCGAAGACTTCATTTCAATAATGTATAATCCACGTTTTCCGACCAAAAAATGACATCTCGGCGACCCGGCTCGAATTCGTCTGGAATCTCTGTCATGCCTTAACGGTCATGAGAAACGACTATTCCAAAAGTTTTGTACCCAAATACTAAGCATACTHCCTCCRACGAGTGTTTCGACGTTTTCTCGTTTTTTCTTTAACGGACTCAAAAGTCCCCCGTATGAACTCATTTGGCCTCCAAATCTTCCTTAGACCCATCATATTATCATATGAACCCATGGTAAATATTTCGGCAATTTATCCATAATTTGTCCGGAGACTGCATTTGAGTGATGTATAATTCCTGTTTTCGACCAAAAAATGACATCTCAGCGACCAGGCTCGAATTCGTCCGAATTCGTCCGGAATCTGTGTGACGCCTTCACAGTCATGAGAAACGACTATTCCAATAGTTCTGTACCCAAATACTAAGCATACTACCTCCTACGAGTGTTTCGACGTTTTCTCGTTTTTCTTAACGGACTCAAAAGTCCCTTGTATGGGCTTATTTGGCCCCCACATCTTCCTTGGAGCCATCATATTATCATATGTACACATGATAAACATTTCGACAATTTTTTCGAAAATTGCTCTGAGACCTCAATTCAGTGATGTTTATAATCTACGTTTTTGAAGGATTACCTTTGAACTTCCAACCGTCGAAACGCATGTCCACACAACACTTGTTGTTTGAGGTTGAAACTTAGTGAATTCTTCATGATCCTTAGGTGTGCGATAAATTCTGGGAAAAACTCATGGTCGCCAACGATGATTTCTAATGGCCAAAAACGTGCTTTATTATTAACGCTTGCCAAATACTGTCATAAACAACCAAATTATTGATCCAAAGATATCTTACTCAAAACACCCATTTCCTAATGTAATCTATGCATTATAAGTAAAACAATTGTATCCCAATTCTAATTAATTTATATAAGATTTATTTATCTTTAATAACTTATTTGTATTTATCTTAATTTATCTAATTGATTTGAACCTATTAAAAGTAGTGTTTTGAACAAGAAGGAAGTTTGAAGCAACAACTCCAACCTTTGATCCCTCTGATACGAGATTCGGATTCTCATATCTCATCCCCATTGTAAATGTACCTCACCCTTGTGATTTAATAACAATTCACAAAAAAGTGAGGTTGTCTTAGGTAACACCGTAACTGGACCAACGTTACCATAAACTTGAAACTGAAGACTCAAGTTACTGAAATTATCCATTCGCATTATCTGAATGCTAAACAACATTACTCCATAAAACTTGCATGCGTACTTTTCTCATTCTTGACGAGTTAAATTGCTCGTCAAAGAAAAAAAAAAGAGATTTAAATTGAAGGTTTTTTTTACTGTATTGAACTAATAAAAGGACCAAATTCAAATTTAAAAAAAAAAAAAAAAAAAACCACTTGCCTTCTTCTCATCAACCTCTTATTTGTATAAAGGCAAATTGGTGGGTAACTGGCACTAAGAAATAGAGAAACCTAATAAAAGACCGTACAAAAGGTATGCAAACAAATTTGATCAGACACCACTGCAAAGTGATGTCCAAAATCTCTTGAAAAATTGATACAATTCTAGTATTTTCTACTACATGGCATAAATTCTCCTGAAATCTGAGACACCCATCCAACTAAATTTATACGGAAATAGGATAAGGAGTGAGATCTGTGTGTAGCTAAAACTGCAACGGCAGAAACTGTTAGAGAGCAAGTTCATAATGAGACAATCGTTGCTCCCCTTAATGAAGATTAGGCTTCAGGTACAACGCCAGCATGTTACCGACGATGGCCTATGAGGCACTGACACGAAGTTTACACTGCTTACCTACTCACATTTAATAGACCGATAGATATGGCGGACGAAGAGAAGTGAGGCACGGAAACCAACAGCACCGAGCATGAGGAAGAAGCCGTAGCAAATGCAAGCCATGTAGCCAAAGAAAAATGATGTTTGCATAAAGCCAGTCATATCAGAGCGTGCATAATAGTAATATAAACAATATCCATAGATAAATAGACCCGTTGAACCACCGCATAGGAAAGACCTGTCAGAAAGGGCAATAAACGGGTTAGAATTATAAACTGATGTGAAAGGTGGGTAGAGGTAGCAAGAAGCTAAATCTTATCTCACAACAGTGTGCGCGTGCACACAAGGGATCACAAGAGACGATAACATTACAAAAGAAAGTACACAATTGCCCTGGATTACTACTTCCTGGGTATGCTAATTGCCAATGGAATTCCCACCAATAAGGACTTCATGTACAACATTCCATTTGCATAGAAAAGTAGCTTATTCCACATTGCGGTAAATTGGATTTTCTATGCAAGCAAGTTTTCTCTTAGGCTACGCTTGGAATGGGGGTAATAATTAAGGGGGTAATAAAAGTCAAACAAAGATGGTGATAGAGAAATAGTGACATTTTTTGTGATTATAAAAGGGAGAGATCAAGTAATTATTACCCCAAAATGAGGGTAACTATCACCGTATGCTGGTGGTGGGGGGTAACTAGTACCCCTCGTATGAGGGTAATAGTTCCCCTTTCCCTCCCACCGAAACCACTTTATCCCCCCTATCAGGCTACCACCACTCCATCCCTTTTATTTACACATCTAACACCTTAAATTTCTGAAGTTTGACTTTTATTACCCCTTACTACATTAGTACATTATATGCTTCATATCAACACGGTCTCACAATAAAAGAACTTCCTCTTTCAGCAGAATGCAGTATGGGTTTTCAGGAGTCATGATATAAATCACATCTATAACTTGGCTGCCCAAAATGGGTAGACAAACTCTCTATCACAACAACCAAATAGCACATAGCATGCATAAGTAGTGCGACAACTTCCACACAGTGACCCATAGAGAATTAGAGATGATAGAAACATTTGGTGCAACGACAGACAGGCTGCTTATGCCAGAATATGCAACCAAAATAAAAGCAGGGCAAGCAGCTTTGTACGAAAATTAAAAGGTAAAGTAACTTCTTCTTCCCCCTAAACATTAAAAAGGCAAGATAGATGCCGGGTACAAAGACTATTTTGTACATTAAAACTACACGCTCAACTCAAACTAGATGCCGGGTGTCTTTCAAAGAAATTAAAACTACTCACTCAACTCAACAGAAAAATTCAACAGCTTAAAGAATGCGTGTTGTAAGACAAAGCATCTATTTCTGAGTCAGGTATGGTTTGCAATCCTTTTTTAATCATTAAATCAAAATATTGGTTCAGCATTGAGACAAGTATTTTCCACATTAGAGGGTCAGTAACATCACAAGTTCATCACAATGAATAATCAATCAAAGTTCCCTAACAAGAGAATAATGTTGTGAAAGAAAGCTGTGACATCTCCAATCTGAATAATCATTAACTTTTAAAACAAAACTAAGGATAATAGTAATAGAGCTTGATTAAGAACATAAACCATTACTTAGAAAATTAGTGCTTACCTCCACCACCATTCATGATCTTCAGCAGCAAGTTGGAAGTATGTGAGAGCCACAGTGATAAAAGCAGTAACTATAATCAAGATAATGAAAACGATGAACAAGATGCTGTATATAGTGTAGATCCTGTGACCCCATACACTGGCAAAGATGTAGTAAAGCTCAATATATATTGCACTGAAAGGCAAAAATCCAGCCATGGCCATCTGAGGAAGGGTTCCCCTGTACCAAGGTAGTGGTGGAATTTCCCTGGGATACTTAGTGGTACGACAAGGAGCTTGGAATTCAGCCTTGCTATTCTTTCCAGCAATTCCACCCAAAACCAACAATGGTGATGTCACAAGTGTCCAGATAAGAAGAATAACCACAATAGTTCCAAAAGGAAGAGCTGCGGTAGCATTATATGCAATTGCTACTGTGTTCAAGAAACAGAAGGTCAGAAACAGAGGTCCACAAAATAGGCACCCTGTTAACAAGAGATTCCTAACCTGCAAGAAGGAAACATGAAACAAAAAGAAGGATAAAACCAAATTGTCAGTAAGTCATCTTTCAAACTCCTCTGTATGTTAGCTTTGAATTATATCTCAATATATTGACATTTAAAGTGCTTATACCCAGTTTGCTCCTTCCAACTGGCAATAAAAGGAGGTTGCAGTGTAGCCTGCAATTCCAGATGTGAGAGCGTATATGACAACAAGGGCTGTGAAAAGGGCTCCTCTGTTGTATGGGTAGAACACTCCAACAAGTGCAAGTAGAAAAATGAAAARCGTACTGAAAAACAGAAGGTATTATAAATGTTAGATCAAGAGAGGAATGGAAAATATATATACTTTGTAGAATTAAAACAAACATAGATCTAGAAGAGGCATGTAAATGAGGAAGAGCATAATTCATTAGAAACTTACAGGGTAAACAGTTGGCTGCCAGATCCAAGAGAAGCTGCAAGCAGTGATTTGTACTTTGGAAACCTAAAAACATCCCCATGAATATATTTCCACCCAGTTTCTTCTTGATCTTCAGCTGTTTCCTCATCATGTGCATACCTTTACACAAACACAATGTAACAAAAAACTTAAGAAAATAACATGAATAGCCTTATAGCCAAAAGGCAACAAATAAATTGAATCATAGGATGATAGGAAGATCAAATCAACACTAATCAAGTAAGAAATCCAGTCCAGTTAAAATACATTGACAAGAAATTGAAAAGAGGAGACAAGAATGATGATCAGCTCTTACTTAACAAAATCATTCTTGAGAACTCGCATTAGGATCGTGGCAAGGAATCCAGTCAGAAGAAGTACAGTGACACATGAGTTTATGATGGAGAACCAGTGGATCTCTAGATGATGAGGAAGAGAAGAAGATTGCGAATATTTATCCATCCTCTTTTCAAAAGGGGTATTAGTCTCCTTCCACTTAACTGTGTACATAAATTCCACATCGACATCTTTATCATCAGTGATGTCCACCAAAGAGTTAGGATCAGTTCGAACATTGATTTCAATAACACGATCCTTGTTGTAAAAGATGTCAAAATGAATATGCTTATATAAATAATACTTGTATTCACTCGGGTCCAATTTTCCTTCCTTGTCCACTTTACCAAGGAAACCCCATATTGGCAAATCATCATAATACATTTGAAAGTAGTAATCTTTTGACACTGCATCTCTAAACTTAGTCAATTCTTCCTTTGTCATTTTTTTCTTGCAAATAACTTCTGAATCCTTATCCACAAGGAAGTCGAGCTTGTAAGGAGCACTGACAAGACGATCTCCATTTAACACTTCACCAAGAGCTTCCTTCTTCTCTTTCACATGATCTGTGGTTAAGGAGAATTTAGGTGCAAATTAAATCACACATACAACATAGTATAAAAAAATAGTAAATTGGCAAAACCGGATTGATTGTTTTTACCTGGGACACAGAATGGCAGATCAAAATACCGATATGTTTCACTGAAAAGATAAACCCATAACTATTAGCTTCTGTCAGCAAGGTAATGAACACAATCAATTCCAAACATGCCATAATTGAGAATCTAGTGGCCTACTTTGCTATACATTTATTCATGAAATTTTTTAACTTAGCTGAGGACCATGAGTGTATAACTGCATTTATTAGCTCACCAACTTTCTACTTTAAAGGGAGGAGACATGGTTAACACTTCGCATATGGACATCGTGCAAGAGCTAAGTTTCGAAGATGAAACATAAATTTGAACTGCTGTAGCTAAAATCTTCAACACAAATGGTATGCATGCGACAGATTGTTACAAAGAAATAAGAATAGAAACATTCTAAACCAGCTTTCAGCATTAGATTGTTTATTAATAATCAAATCAAGGACAATAAACAGCAGTAAATCAATACAAAATCGAAGATCTTGTCTTCTCAATCAACCACATTCAGTAGATCGATGATCAAGTTTAATCTCAAATACACAAAATTTGCGCGAAAACTAGCACCATCACTTCCAATTAACTTTCTCGTTCAATCTCTCTCCAAAGAAAAACTTGCTTATTCAATCGAAATAAAAACATAAAGTATGAATCTTTGGACAACATTAATTATTATCACAATCAGCAAACAAAACAAAAAAGGAATAAGCTTAGTAGTGTGAGATCCGCACTCGATTATTAAGTCATACACACTACCAATCATACATTCATACATTCCTAACATAGCAAGCAAATCAACAACATACACTTGCGAGAGAGATGAAAATCATCAAAAACCTTCCAATTACGAACAAAAACCTTGACTTGCGAATCAAATTAAGCGAAACGAAGCAAAACAACAACAGATCAAAAGCCAAATGACGAACCTAGGGTTATGAAAAGGGCCGACTTTATTAGCGTAAAGAGGAACAGCTTCACCGGCCTTGTAACGGTGATCAGAAGCGTCGGATCTCACACAAACAACGCCGGAAAACACCACAATCATGGCCACCATTAGCGTGGCCATTGATCTCGCCATTTCTGAAATTCCTCCCTCCTCACCCCGAAAAAATGACGATTATAAATCGAATAAGAAAGAGAAATGCAGAATTGAGATCGAAATGAGGAGGAAAACGAGGGTTTAAGATTTGATTAGGTCAAGAAAAAAAAAGGGGAAAATGGTAACGTAAGAGATAAAATTGGGGGAAATTAAATGACGGAAAATAAAAGGGAAAGAGATAGTTTAGTGTGTGCGCTTCCTCAACCACCGACGCTTTGGTCTCGCTTTTATTAACGTTTGTTTGTGAGTGAGTGAGTGAGTGAGTTCAGTTCACGTATCACTAGAATAGATCGTGGTATTTGGAAAATTGGAAATCTGAATAATAATTATAAGTTAGTGTTGTATGTTTGTCAATTGTCAACCACTTTAGATCTAAGGTTTTGTAACTAATGTTGGGTCACTTGTGTGATTGTCACAATGATTTTGACTTAACTTTTGGAATTGGATTGGAAGGTTTCTTCCACCTAATTTCATGCATAATGAAATCATGCTCAAATTTGATGCAAAAATATTAATATTACTTGATTGATTAGGTTTTCGAAACTTTAATTTTGCAGTTTGATTAACCTCAAATCAAGTTGGATTGACCTGTGATTAAGTTTGAACAATTTGTAATATGAAGTATGTACTTCGTATAAGAAGTATGTAAGCTGATCTAGACATATGTTGTAAGCTGACCTATAAAATCGAGTTGTAAGCTGACCTAGACATATGTTGTTTTAATATGAAGTATGTACTTCGTAGTTAGGTTGAAGCAAACAAGCTTGAATATATTTCCTATGTAAAGGTTTACCAACTTTACAATGACAAATCAAAACTCGAACTTTTATAATTAACTTTTTTTTTTCATCGTGAAATAGTTTATCGTTCTTGTGGCAAAAAAACAAAAGGTGGGACACAATCGAACCTAAAAAGTCATCCATCACTAATTTCAGCACAGAACATTTTTTACTATCCTATGAGTATTAATAAAGATTGATTATATGGAAATAGTAAGCTGAGATCACAATTTCCCTTGCTTTCCTTTCCAACTCTATATTTCAGCAATGGGAACTGCTTTACAGTTGCCATCACATGCATCTTAATCTCTTCTTTCTTACTCCTAATTGTAAATTTATGTCTTATGTACACATTGTGAATCTAACGGTATCAGTACATCAGTAGGTACAATTAACGTGATAAACAATATCGCGAAGATATTCTAATAACTGCATAACCAACGATACCGTCTTCAAAAGTTGAAACTTTGGTGATTTAACAATGTGAAACACGAAAAGCGAATCAAGTCCACACACATGACACATCGACGTATCTAGCATGAGTTGAATAAGTACACAGTATGACATTACTGATCACACGAGATGCTGTCAAGAAAGATGAAAAAAAAAGGATTACACAACGCGCTGGCAGCTGATTTACCATCCATGGCTTGTGCATGCATCACTTTGAAGAAAGACTAAGTCAGCATCTTTACTAATGTCGTCTAAGTTCTAACAAAGCACATCTAGAGTCCAAAATGCAACCTCAAAAGGTTAAAGAGACCTATGGTGCTGCAGAAAAGGGTACCTCCTGAATGCATATGTGACGTTCAAAGTCCTCATTGCATTTAAGCAAAAACGCCTAACAGAAAGATTAAAATGGCTGCCACAGTTTTGGTAGTCACTGAAATAAATAATATTGACACCCGTATCAAAAATATCAACCGTGTGTAGACGCCTGCTGTGTAGGCTTCTCACAGAGACTCTGATATAACCAATTAAGACCTTGATAAAGTCCACAGCCTGATATGGCAGAAGCATCCTGAATATACCTACAAATTAAAGTAATCACGAGATCATCAACTTTGCTGATTTTAGTAACTTGAGGATAAGTTCTCCAGAATGATTATTTACCATCTGTGATCACGAAGCAAATGCAATCCAAGCTTGTGAGCTATATCCGAGATGCACATAGCATTTGGAAGGTCTTGCTTATTGGCAAAAACTAATACTGGTACATTACGGAGATCATCTTGCTACAGAAATAATACTTTATTATCAGAAAGTTGTACTATGATGATTAGAAAATTTGAATAACATCAACAGCTTGAAATTTCAAACACCAAGAAATTATATTCCAACTTTCACCAACCTCACTAAGAATCTGGTGAAGCTGATTACGAGCTTCCACGATCCTTGTTTTGTCACTGCTGTCCACAACAAAGATGAGCCCCTGGGTGTGCTGATAATAATGTTTCCATAATGCCCGAATCTAAGTACACGTACATAAAAAAAAAGAAAAAGATATACACTTTGTCAGCTGTGCAATGGATAATACAGAAACACATTGGGAAATTGCAGGAAGGGAAGCAAGGCTGTGCTAACAGCGACAGAACGCGTAAAAAGGAGGGGGGAATAATCGCCGCCAAACCAAGACTAGGACATCCAATACAGTAGTTTAAATGAAAAAGTTGTTCGATGAAGAATGTTCAGACAAAAGAAGTTTTGTCACTCTCTTCTTTTTTTCCTCTTTTTACAGCGGGTGAAGAGGGAAGAGACTAGAGAGAAGGATAAGAATCATGTGGATACCTTCTCTTGTCCACCAAGATCCCACACAGCAAAGTTCAGATTATTGTATTCGACTGTCTCCACATTAAAACCTGATCCAAATTGGAAAATGCACATTAATTACTGCAGCTTATTTAAATTTCTACTCCTCAACATAAATCATTCAGATGACATACTAGCAAGATATTTTGACTACCATGAAGAAATTGCAAGACCACTTGCAAGAAATCTATACATATAGCAAATATGTCAAGGGGTGAAAAGATGAGAGTTTTTTTTTTCTTCTAATATATTGGAACATATACAGTAAAAAGCAGCATCGTTGATTTTATATTAGTAGCAGAAAACAGAAAACCCCTCCCACTTAGCCTCTCAATAGAAGAAGGGAAAAGGGGCAGGAGACGAAGAAATCAGGAATGACTAGAGAAGAGCAAGAGTTTTACTGATTAATACCTATTGTGGGCATTGTCCGTACAATCTGTCCAAGCTTGAGCTTGTAAAGGATTGTTGTCTTTCCAGATGCATCAAGGCCAACCATCAATATCTTCATCTGCTGTTTAGAGAACCGTCTCTTCATAAGACGGGATGTGCCTATGCCCATTGAGACAGAATATGACCAAACAAGACAGAGACTTTAGATGATCCAAATGAATTGAAGGGAAACTCAGAAGTCCAATGATAACAACTTCACCATCTGCAAGTTATATATACTAGAAGAAAGGCAATGGAATAGGATTCCCAAAGACCCAAACTGAAAGGAATAACTGTTGCCGAGGAGAATACTGTCCTGAAACTAATAATTAGAAGGTAGAATAAAAAATTGAAAAATTCTTCACATGATCAATTAGAGATTTTAATATAACAAAAAGGATCGCACTGCTTTATATCTCCTGGAAACTGTTTCAATCAGATTTTTTTCCCCATCTGAAACAAGCAGATCATGCATAGATTAAAACTGCCAAGCTATCGATAACTTGTCTAATGGGTTTCAATGTATCACACGCAGTAATGGCAGTATATACTCCATTTTCAGTAAAACATAAAGTATGAGGCCACGTTTTACTTTATTCCCCTACAGAACAAAGAGTTGGAGAATCCATTTTTCACATGCTTCGGAATATAATTTTCTCCACTGTTCTAGAGATATGTAAAAGTTATAGCAAAAGGTATCAAAATAATAGAAGTCAGAATGCATTGGACTATTATATACATTTATAACAGATTAACAGCCAAAAAAAAGTATATAGGATTCAATTAAATCTTGGACGCGGATAAATTTATGTTCAAAATGCTCTTTTCACAAAAGGCACATTCTTCTGCTTGAACTGTAGTCAATAAATCCTCACATCAAATTTAAGTTTAAGACATAAACAACAAAATCTACAAAGAGCAAAGACAAGCTGCTTGCATTCAGTTCTTTGAGGCTGACTGGAATATGAAGACAGCAGTGAGAACACCGACCAGCCCTGTTACTGCCAAGGCAACGGTAGGCAATGGGGATGTGAGTCCAAAGTTCTGCAAATTGGGTTTAGATTATTAGAAATGGCAATGCGCATCAACCTATCACTTGAAAGAAATGTACTCGACTTCAACAATGGATTTTATTTACTTGAGCACAAAGAAGAAAACAATAACATATAATATGCTGATCAATCAAAATTAGAAACAGTTTCAATAAATCCCTTATTTATCAAAGTCAGAAGAAAAGGGTATAGCCGTGTAGGTTAAGGCAGCTATGGGTTATGGAGAAATTAACAAAGATTAATCCAAATAGCAAAGTCTATAGTTTCTTTATTCCTTCCCGAACAATACAACACCAACATATTAAAGACCAAATGAAAATACTCAGTTAACCTTATTACAAATAACTTCAATACAAAATACAAGTGTCATTGCTCATGGTGTTGTGAAAAATGCAATTGTGACTTTTTATTATTATAGAGTACATGAAGTTTAAATATGATCTAACTCCTATAGTCTTAATAGCTCAAAACCGCTAAATTCATCTTTAAATAAATAATTAATTAAGCCATGGAATTCTGGCTTCTTGAATGAAAGTGATATGGGAATCAATCAAATGCCTTTTGTTAAACTATAAACTTATTTCTTTGCTTTACAATCAGCAGAGAGCCAAAAGGTGTTCATTTGCTCTGCATTATTTGAAGGAACTGAAGGAGCTGAGTTACAGCGATATAATAGAGGTTCCCTTTTCATTTTAGCCCCAATCAAAAGATCGTAGTCCTTTACAGACATATTATGCTCATGTTTTTCCATCCCATCTTTTTATTTCCCTTCCCCTTATCTACCATCCTTTGCTTGAGGCTATTTCCCATTTATAATGAGACATAAGAAGTGCTACATAAAAAACTTCTACCCTATCGAACAGAGTAAAATGCTATTGTATGACAAAAGCAATGTAAAATAATGCATCGAATTCTTAGATATCTAGAAACCTCCTGTTGTTCTATCCCATCCTTCATTTCTTTCAACCTGTTTAGTTCTTCACCAACCTTCACTTAAGGCTATTTCCTATTTATGATGTACAGAAGTATAATTTCCTCAAAAAAAAAAAACGAAATAAAAAAGTACAAAAGTAGAATCTTTGATAAATGAGACACAAGCGTTACATGAAAAACTCTAAAACATCAACCACAGTAAAAAGCTATTGTATCATAAAAGCATTGTAGCATAATTCTTTGAATTATTAAATATTAGAAACCTTCTCTAGGATTAAGTATATAACAATCATACTGAACGTAAGTTTAGATCTGTGCTTGACTAGCTGAGAAGATTAAAAAATCCATTTTCTAATTCAAGGAATTTACAAATACAATTATAAACAATATGTCTTTGACAAATAACTATGGCCTAGTAATCTATTGAGCTCAGGATAGTGCCCATAAGCTAAAGTTCACAGCACATAAATCTCTTCCACAGTTGCCAACCGTCAGGTCGATGTGAAGAGGTTGAGAGAATGAAAGCAGCAATCTTATGCTAGGAAGTGTGACAGGTCAAAGTATGACAGCCAACAAATACAGCTACACTCAACTTCCACTTTTCACACATACGCGGTTGTTTGAGGCAAAAAACATTGTTTTATAAGTGGGGAAAATTGTACATTTGTACCCAGTAGAGAGAAGGGAAGCAGTGAGATGCCAAAAGGAATATATATGGTACAAAGAGCTGCTTATTGATGCTAATTACATTGGAATATCATACCTCAAGAAGCCCCTTGCCAGTTGATATCTCAACACTAATTGCCACAGCAAAGCCAATCATTGCAAGTCTTCCTAACCAAACATCCAAACCATTGCTTTCAGTACTTTGCTCGCACTTTATAGAAGCTGACTTTGCCTTTTGTGCATTCTTCAATTGAATAGAACTTGTGCGTATCGCTAGAAACATAGTTCAACACATAATTAGTTGACAACAGGATACTAATTCATTTTTTTTTTAAAACCTCAAACTTAAATTCTTATAGGGGGCAAAGAGCATCAAGAACTCTCAAATAAAAAACCAAAGCATACTTAGCAAGGTAACTTGGCAACCCCCGCTAAGTCAATGCAAAATTAGTAAGAGGTAAGCCAGTAGATGGGATGGGGGAGGGCGCACGGGTGAGTTGGCAGGATGGAATCATAGAAGAAATGGCAACCTGTAGCAAATCAATAGAACCACTGATATATTTCTTAGTCCTGGCAGTTATTGTATATATATCTTGTTTACAAATTTTGATTATGATGATGGATGCTTGAATGAGCTTATTCCATGAATTTCCAACTCAACTCTGTCACAAGCACATTCCTCCTATTGTCATCGAGTACATCAATGTCGTTCTATCCCCAGAGGACAGATATTCTCATAACGATTATTGACATTCATAGAGCCAATCTTGCAAAGGATTCCAAAATCTTAGTTTGAATAAACTAAACACCATTAGTTACACGAGTACACGGTCCATTGGCTTTTAAGCTTTTACATACATCAAGAGAATATTTCAACAATCATACTTTTAGACTTTTAGTTCCATCATAATCCCTTCCAAATAATTTAAACATATGGGCAAAGGTGGCAAATTGCCATGTGAATGGCCATGATTTCCAAAAGATCAGCCTAAGCATTGATCGGAGCTGTCCTTTCAGCCTACGGTCCTAGGCCATGTAGTAACGACTATGTCACATTGCAATTGTCATGAGCCAGACCAACCTTTTCAAGTAAGACCGAATCATAATTACATGATTGCATCCAATAATATTTTTATAAAAATCTCTTTTATGCAATTAAAATCACCTTATAACATATGCATTTTCCTTTCTATTGTAATTATACTCTCACCTATCTGGCTATCCTAGGCTCCTAGCTAAGCAAAGTCGGACTTGAGTCTCGAGTCTAGCTAATGAATCTATTGTGTTGTGCTGTGCTTGCCAAATATATCTATGCGGCCGAAGACACGCACGGTAACAAAATGGGTGTGCCAGGCTACGGTGGAACTATTGCCCTCTGCCCTTCAGTAAAGATTATTGATTAACCTCATACTATACCTCCCACCCCAATTTAGTAATCCCAAATCATAATCATCATAAACATTATTTTACATGAAAAATAACAAATTCAACCATTAAACATTATAATAAGCAAGCTTATACGGTAACATGAACCGCATTTGCGCAGCAGTTCAACCAAGTTCACCATTACATACATTAATTTAATCAATTATCTTGCAATAACTTCAAAAAATAGCATAAAATAACATACCCAATTAAATTTGAGGCTAATCACATACAAATGAAATTAAAATGCATTACCAAGTGGTGAACCCCGCAAAAAAGATGAAGCATTTCGAGCAAAATTTGAGGTGGGCATCCTCGAAACTGTGCCAAGTCTTGCTGAACTGAGTTTATTTGCATCTGAAGTTAAGATTAAAGAATTAAATTTGTCAGAATTTCTCAAACATCTTTCAAAAATGCGAAAAAACCACAAAAGAATTAGAAAAAATAGAATAAAATACCATAGAATGAAAGGTTGAAGGAAGCTGAGACTTGGGAAAGAGCCATTTCTAGTAGCAATTCAAGTTGCTGAATTTTACTTCACTTATCTTCTTCGAAAATAATGTAATTTTTGGTGCGATATTTTGTTTTCTTAATTATTATTTTAATTTCTAAAATAATGTAGAGTGTAAACTTTTATCCAGAAAAAATCCATTGGAAGGGATGATGCATACGTGGTTCATGGTCCGCGGATGGGTGAACTTGTCATCTACTCAGCTGTCACTTCAAATATTTTTATTGATGATGAGTGTAAATGTTCCTTTTTGGAAAAAATAAATACTAAAAATGAAAATAAACTTTTTTTCATTGAAAGTAAATGTTCCTTTTTGGAAAAAATAAATACCTAAAACAATAATTTTTTGTTTCCATTTGCAATTACGCATAAAAGTTACTAATTGATTGTTGGTGTAGTGGTGATTGAGAGTTTGGAATTACTCTTGGTAGGGAGAATCTCTCCTCGATCCCCACAATAACAATTGGGAGGGGATTGAATACTAACCCTTAGAACTGATCATCGAATTTGGAACTTCGAATACGGATTAGCCCAAAAAAAGTGAACCGAGTGGTACTCATATGAAAAAAATAAATTAACTGAACTGATGTACCATAAAAATATGTCTAAAGAAACATGATCTTACAATGGGGAGAGATATGCGGATTTGAACCTCTAGTCTAATCAGAGGAATAAAGGGGGTAACGTCATTTCATATTTACTTGTAACAGAAGATTTAAGACATAGGGCGTGTTCGGTAATAGTAGCGGTGTAAGTAGTTTTTAGCGGTAGAAGTAGCGAGTAGTTGCAGCGTGAGAAGTAGCGGGTAGCGGACGAAATTAAATTTGTCAATATGAATGTTCGACAGTAATAGCGGTTGTATTTATAGTAGTAGAAGAAAATTAATTACCAAGTATTTTTTTTCTAGCTTAAACGCTAAAAGCTCAAACGTTAGTCCTATTAACGTTTGAAAAAAATTTGCATTTAACGCTTAATGCTGCTCAAAACGTTATCTTGTCGAACAGTAATAAAATTAATCAGGTAACTTTTTAATCTATCTAATCAAAACGCTAAAAACTACGGAGTATCTAAAAAAGCTACGCCGAACACGCCCATAGAGTAAACATAAAATACCTATTCAAACTTCAACTTGAAAATGTGGGATATCATAATATAAACTACATACAAATTCATGATTTTGTCAAACAGATTTTTGCTGTAAGACCTTCTTGCAGTAATTTTCCTTTTTCTCCTTGCATTATCCGTTTTTGTAGCCGACCCTACTTATGGGATCAACGTTTTGATTGCTTGCTCTGTCGTGGAACTTTTCATGTTGGTTATTCTCCCTCTAACATTCTTATTATTATTATTTTTATCAATATCCTTAGCAGTTAGCATACATATTGACTTTCTAATTAGAAAACTTCAAGTTGCCAGACAAAAAACATACTTGTTCAATAATATTTAGTCTGTATTGTATAAACTAATACCGAATTGGAATTTGATTTGGGTGGATTGGAATGAAACCAATATGCATTAGAGACTTTCAATACATCCATGATCATATTATATATTTACATATCATTACATACACTTGTAAAATTCCCTAGTTCTTCACTCATGTAAAATTCAAGTATGATACAACAATCATATCCTGTTTTCAATCAATTTGCAAACTCTTGAACATCAAACTTTTTACATACAATGTCTCTAAACGGGGAAAAGATAGCGAGGAGAAGCATTCGGAGAGGTCAGTTGGGGTGTATGGTTGTATTAAGGTATGTATGTATGTATGTATGTATCTATGGTTCAGAAAAGGCCTCGAGTATATTTGATGTTAGCTGGAAGAGTTCACCAGTAGTGTTACTTGTACTTGATGTGCCTGTAGGAGGATCGACTGCAGGTGCGAACGAAAAGGTTAAATTTGCTACTGGCAGTATGGTGATCTCATGGGCTGTGGAATTCTGTCTCAGTTCGTCATTAAGACCCAATTTTGATGTCTGCATGATGCAAGTATGATCAAAGTCAAGCCTACATCGTGTACAAGTGTACTTAAATCCATACGTCCTCCACTTTGAACAAGCAGAGCAATGATAATCACGGCATGATCTTTTAAGCAGCAGTGGGTGGGGAGGGTGTAGCGGGTGAAGCAAGTACAGTGGGAGCTGGCTGCACTCGGGGTGGATGTAAAATTCACACTCGTTGCACGTGTAGATTCGATTGTTCTTTTGATTCCCTTTGGTTGCACATTGCTCACAAGGCTTAGAGCGCGGCCTGAGCTTGAGCTCGAGCTCGTGCTGGGGGTGCAGGTGGGAGTTTAGCCTAGTTGGGTGCTCAGCACAGAGCTGGTGGAACGCGACATCACAAACATCGCACTTGTACCTTAGTCCATCCCCGTTATTCTTGCAGTGGTCACACCTGAAAAGCTTCTGTTGATACTCAGCAGTCACCGAGTGTTGTGTATGTGCAAAAGTATTGATGACACCGCCGAACATCCCAAGCCTTTGTATATCTTCAGGTGGCATTTGATGTAATAGCCAGACAACAGGGCTCCGAGCACAGATCTTGTGCATGTCGAAGCTGCACTCGGAGCAATGGTATCTCTTCCCTTTCCCTTTGTCGCTGCAACTGTTACATTGAAACGTTTTATAATCTGGCTCGGTGTATATTAGAGTATGTGGGTGGGTGAAGTGGTTGATGACCTCTGTTGTAGAGTCATCACCTTGTGATGTCCTCCTCTCCAACTCTCTTTCCCTTTCCCTTTCCTCCTCGATTTCTCGCTCTCTAACCTTTTCAGGCGAGGCCTCTCTTTTCCTCCTAAACAGCGGCATTTCCCAATTCCCCCCGGCCTCCTGATCTGCTCGAAATTGTTCAACTGTTAACAAGATGTATAGAGTATATATAGAAAGAGGTGCTATGTCAACCTGAAATTGTTGAATAAAGTAACTCAATTGGGGGCTAAAATATGGTTTTTTCTTTCATTTGACGAAAACCATTTGAATTTGAAGTAGGCCTGCACTCTGCAGTGTACCATTACAGTACCTGACTTATCTACATTGAATGTTTCTMGCTCTTCATTTTTATATATAACACTTGTATTAGTTTTCTAAGGTCTAAACTTTCAGATCAACATTCAATTCAGCAGTGCATCCTGCACGTTATGACTGACGATTGATATTATTCTTCATGTTTTTACCAGGTCGTAGATATTGTTTGGTTTTGTTGAAAGAACATGAATTCGACTAGTCAGTCTGGGCATGAGTCGCAATCTACCATGTATATTCTATGCCGCGCTCATTCCTGATCAAACGAACATGAGAATCCCATTGCACACTCATTGTATTGCTTTTAAAAAAAATAAACATTTGATAGTCTGCGCTAGCTTTGCTTAGACACTCCTGTAATAGTCTCATTTCCAGAATTTTGTTGACATGAACTGTAACAGTCTATGAACTGAAACAGTCTACGATTCTAAGCTTAATCCTGTATTATGCTGTTTAATCTGACAGCAAGGCAGAACTCTTTTCATCCTGGTAAATACTAATATGCTTAATAATCTGACATTGTATATTGTAATGACGGATATGTATTGTAATGTCAGGTAGTATGTTTCCATGAGGACTAATCTTCAGCGAGAGTTAGCATGGTCGTTATCTTAATAGCCAACATCCCTTTCGGTTAGAACTTTTCTTATTTCCAAATTGGTCCAAAACCTTAGTTTAAATGGTTCAATGCTAACTCCAATTGATTACTGAGTCCACAACTTTTTGAAAACCAACTGTGTATATTCAAATATTTCAAGTGTAAATAATATCACTTGTTATGACTTATAGGCTATACGAAGTACTCCCTCCGTATCAGTTAACTGCAATAATTGTTTTCACGCTTATCAGGAGGAGATAAGGGGTTAAACGAACAAATTAATGAAGTTATTTTAAGACAATTAAGAACGAGATTGTACGATACTAATCCTAAATTATTTCAATATATTTATCCGTTTACACCTTTAATTGTGTCCTTGATAAGCGTGAAAAAAAATCTGTTGCAAATTAAACCGATACGGATGGAGTACTGATTTATGACTTTAGAGCATTTGTATTAATTTGTTTTATTTATTCAAGTATTGCATCTTTGTGAAACTGTGAATTTGTGTGATGCACAAGATGTGTTTCGATGATACCTAAGAGAATCTGCTATGTGCCATAACTCATAAGTCGGGACAACTCCTTTTTTGGCATTAACATTAATTACTGGTGCATTATCTAATGACTTTTTTATTTTTAACTAATGAGAATCGATCACGGGATCTCTTAGAATTGAGAGAACAGCTTTCACGGGATCTCTTGTTCTTCTTTTATGCTTCCCATAATCCATGTGTAACAACTCTAAAATTTTTTGGGAAATTTCCTCATATACATCACAGGTTTAGCCACTCCATACGGTCTTCAATTACCATAAACAATTAAGCCTTTTAATTTTAGCTAATTAATTAAGATTATTGTTGAATGATTATTTTGAGAGTCAATAGAACTATGGTGGATTGGTAATATTCGACACAAAAATCACTTAGGCCCAGTTTAATTCAGTAAAAATAAGTTCAGTTCAGTTAAGAATTTTGTTAAAATTTCAGTAAAAATAAGTTCAATTCAGCAAATTTCAGTTATAAAGAACAAAGACTTGTTGCTCACTCGAATCATAGTTTATGTTACTCAAATCATTTTTCAGGGCTTGTTTAGTTTCCATTTCCCACCACATCCCACCGACAATGAGAAATCCTATGAATTGCAAATCAAGTGGATTGTTTGGTTGATCTACATTTAATAAAATGAAGGCAATGTAAATTTCTTAGATTTTGCAATTGTTGTASTGCTTGATGAATAACACTTCCTAGATGGATAAGGGCATGTTTGGTTTGTGTTGGAATGGGATGGATATGATACTATAAATGAAGCATAAATTGTTTGGTTMGTGTCATTTGGGTATGGAATGACATAGCTAATGGATTCTCATCTCCTTCGACGTCATACCCGGYCCCTAAAGATTGAGWTTTCATTCCAARCTAAGTTATTGARGCTATCAAAATRCATACCTTTAAATAAGCCAAACAACTTTTAAAAAATAATGGATTATCAATCCATATAATTGAYATTGTCATTCTCATACCATTTCATTTCAACATTTTGAACCAAACGAKTCATAAAACAMTTTGAAACTTACTTAAAATACATGAAAAATATAACAAGTACACCAAACAAAATAGAAGAAGTTAAATCCTAAACGTCAAAATTCTCTAAGAGCCCGTTTAGTAGGGAAGATTTGGGAGGAAAAGAAGGAAAGAGAAAAGTAAAATACAAAGTAACATTTTCCAGTATTTGGTTAAATAAATGGAAGAGGAAAGGAAAGGAAGTGGAACAAATTAACAGAAAAACTTTTTAAATTTTCTTTCCTTTCATTTCCTCAAAAAAAAAAAGATAAAAAATGATTTTACTAAAATCATACTTCTATGGAATATTTTGTGTTACTAGTGACTAACCAAACAATGTATTCCTCTACTTCCTTTAAACCAAATATGAGAAAATAAATCTAATTTCTTTTCCCTTTTCTTCCCTTCATTTCTCTTTTCTCCTTTCTCTTCCTTTCATTTACTAATATTGTACCAAACAAGCAATCTTAGAAATTTGATTAGGTTATTAATTTTTGAGAATTACAAATCTCGATTACTAAACTTCGTCCCTATATTACTTAGTTTCGCCCCAAAATATTGCATGAACTTCTCATTTTATCCTTCGCACTCTTAAACACACATTGCTCCTCCTCCTCTCACCGACACGCTTTGCCCCATCACGAACTTGCCGGAATCCCTTAGCCAATGCACTGGTGTCGGAAACGAAACCGTCGTCACCACCACCTAGCACTGGACAGGTAATTTTTTTTAAATGGCGTCTGAAAATTACACACGTCCCATGGAACGTGCGTCCAAAGTGCAGACGTAGTGTTTTTTTTTTGTACTCCGAATATATTGTCGGCCTTTTTTTGGGTGGTGGCTGCTCAAACATGGTGGTTGTGTGGTTGATTTTGAGTGAGTAGGGTGGCTATGTGATTTCGTGAATAGGGGTGGGAGTTATGGGAGAAGGTGAGGAAATAGGTAAAACGCTTTTTGGGAAAATTTGCTAATATTTTGGGGCGATTATTAGTAATATGGGGCGAGGATTAACAAAGCCCATTACAAATTCCCATAACAAATAAATTTCTATTGCAACCCAACGAGGCTTTAGTGTTCATCTAAGTTCTAACACTCGAGATGCTGCATAACAAGTTTTTTTATTTTTATTTTTATTTTTTAAAAGTCTAAGAATAATTCAAGGACATAATTTCTTTTTTCTTTTTTATAGGACAAGGACTTATTATTATTATTATTTTTGTAAAATGGGCTACCTCAATGTGATATTTTCCTCAAATTGTCTATTTTTTAATTTTTTTATAAGGCTCAAAGTTAATTGTTTTTATTTTTTGACGGGAGGCTCAAAGTTAATTGTTTAGTTCTTCATAATTGTCTTTTTTTAAGACCATTCCAAAAGCATTTATGCAACAAAACAAAACAAAACGATAACTAATACGAAAAATTATGTGAATAGCACAGTTGCTGACTTGCAAGTCTCCAACTCGCACACTCCGACTTGCTCTGTGATGGCGTTTTCTCTCTCCTCACCGAGCTACCATCTGTCGACTTCACTGCCGTCGATTAAGCGGCCGTTTCTCCCTCCACATGTCACGCCGACGRTGCTTTCCCGGCGAACTTCTCCGGCCACCGGTACTTTCCCGGCGAAATCGAGTTCGAACATTTTCGGCGACAAATGCGGAAGATATTTGCATAGAAAAAGTGTGATTGTCAGAGTTGAAGATAAGACCAGAACCTCGTCACCTCCTCCACTATTCGAGGTCTTCTCTCACCATTTCTAGTTAWTTTGATTTTGGTTTGATGATATCAATTTGATAGGTTTTGGAACGAATTTGATAATCAATGAATTAATTGCTTCTAATTTTGTTGAATTGAATTTMTGTTACTTTGATTGTTTGAGTTTAGAAATGTTTGCGTTAATTTTCTGCTGTTGTACTGAAATCGAGAATCTCCGAGTTATTYTTATACTTAATACAGTATAATTTTGTTTTTATTATCTCGTGTTGCATTTTCAAGGTCTCTCTTTCGGATTGATGGCGGTACAGATGTGTAGTTGACATACAAAGATACAATATGAGCTTGTTTTCAATTGTGTGGTGAATGTGAATGTTACCCCTCCTTGTTTGTTTTCTGAGTATTTATTGGTTGTATGTAACTTGTGCTCTACTGTTGTATGAGTATATGAGTATTCGATTTACGCCGGTGTTGGAAAACTTTTTCTAAWTAGTAGGCCAACACTTGAGCATGGTTTGTTTTTGCCTGACACTAGTAGCTGCTGCTTTGCTYGATTGCTAGATTTTGGTGAAGGACAAATGCGTGTTTTGGTATACTATAGACATAATACATGTCTTTCCTTGCAAAATATAAAATCATTCCCGATGAAGTGCCTACCTGACGAGCCATAACTTCTTGATGAAACTTTTTCRGAGTTATGTATTTACCTTGATAGRGTATTCTCAGGAGCTGACACCAACATCAGGAGAATGTGATCCTTTATGCTCTGTTGATGAAACTAGCTCCCAAAATTTACCAGCCAATTATCAGCCAAGGACTGACTTGCTGAAAGCTGTTGCTATTTTTGCTGCGGCTTTGACAGGTGCAGCAGCTATCAATCTTTCTTGGGTTGCTGCTAATCAGGTTCATCTTGCTTCAGTGTCTGATAGTAAAGTTGTGCTGTTTTAGGCTTTGGTTGTGCAGATATATGCTTACCTATTCATGCTGATATAAGTTTTGGTGAAATATTGTTACAGGATCTTGCTATGACATTGCTATTTGGAATAGGATATGCTGGGATCATATTTGAGGAATCACTGGCTTTTAACAAAAGTGGAGTAGGATTAATCATGGCTGTAAGCTTGTGGGTTGTAAGATGCATAGGGGTAAGATTTTCTGTACTCGTGGAAGAAATAAAGTACTTGTTATGAAGGAAATGTTTACAACATCAATTCAACCTATTCTGTATCATCAATTTTAGCAATTGTAATTAGACTTTGAATGACAAGGAATAATCTGCTGTTTGGACAAMTGGAGCCTGCATGAAAGAGCAATGTGCAACTCTGACTCTGTAGAWWCTAGCACTGTAAAACAGTTATGCAATTCATACGTCAAACTCATATAATTTGGTTTGAGTGTGTGTTACTGACCTTACTGTTTTTCTCTTATTTATTTCTTTATWTTTGATTTGTGCTGAAACTTATTCGTACAAATACTTGGATCAATCAAGAAGATTATTTTTGCATGTTGCAAAAGTCCTTCCATTTTTGTACTTACTTCTTTTGACTTCTTTGTAGGCTCCATCTACTGAGCTAGCTATATCAGAGCTAGAGCATGCCACTTCTGAAGTCAGTCAAATTGTATTCTTTCTGCTTGGTGCAATGACAATTGTTGAAATAGTTGATGCTCATCAGGGATTTAAGCTTGTCACTGAGAATATTACAACGCGTAAGCCACGCGCTCTCCTATGGGTGGTAAGTATTGTGCCTGTTCAATTTGATCACAGAACTAATAGACTTGCATTTCTACTAAACTTTCCAGTGCATTTGATTGAATTTCCTTGTCCAACAAGAATTTTGGTAGATATTAGCAAGCCACTTCAGATTATGAATAAAGCTGTTGAATTTCATGTTTTATTGCCATGACTTGAAACTATAGAATTTAACAGACAACCTTATTGCTCCTGGTCAGCAAGAGCATTTTTGTATCTAATGTCTTCAGCTTTCCTGGTATATATATCCATGTATTTGGGCAGTTTCTGCAATAATAACCTTTTATTGTGTAGTTTTTGCATTTTTTTTTTTTTAAATTAACACCTTTTATTTCCTTATTTCCTTGAGAAAATTACCACCATTTCTTTTTTCAGTTCTTTAGAAATTCCGACACGTTAATGTTTTCGGTGGAAAAAAAATCTATTAAGTGAGCCCACAACTCAATTAACTTAACATACACTCCAACCTCGATTCAACCTCATTTACTCCCAGTCTCCCACTAATTTACAAACTAACCCTAAATCCACAATTTTAATCCTCTAATTACCCACAAAAATCCCCCAAAACACTAGAGAAAACCTCAAAATTCTTGTAAATATCTTTGATTCCTAATTCAGTTTAAGGTTCATTGAATCCAATTAAACCTAATTTTACTACTTCCTTCGTTTCAGAAAAGTTGCTACACTTGTTTTTCTCTCCTATTTTAGTAAGTTTTTCTCTATAAAATGACATATATACCCTTACTAAAATAATTAACCTTATTTAATTATACCTAACTAAAAATAATTAACTCAATTATATCACTAAATATATCTATATCTATACTTATTATATTAAAACTCCCCCTAGACACAAATATGACACGTGGCACATCACAAATCACTCTTTTCTTACAATTACACATTATTTCTCTTTCTCTTGATCACACATCACAATAATTGTTCTCCTAATTAAATTCAACTTTCAATTTCATAAGCATTTTTTTTATATCCATAATCTCTTCAAATTTCTAACTCATAAACTATTCATTGATCTTACTATTAGCTTTAAGTTTCTTCTTCGTTCCTTTTAATAATTTCATTGTTATAAAATTTACTACAATAAGCTTGAATACAATTTAAATCTAAGTATATTATATTTTAAAATGACAGAAAACAAAACAATATCAAATACCTCTTAAAAATTACTTAGAGATATTAATAGTACGTAGTAAAACACAATCATCTGATGTAAAAAAAATGTGCACAATTTTTGTTAAACTTTCTTTTTTCTTTTTATCTCTCATTATTTTTCTTCACGCTTGTCTATTTCTCATTTTATGTATTTTATTATTCAATATTTCCAAAATTATACAAAAGAAAAAGTTTATATGAATATAAAATTCGCCGTGCATTGGCGTAGGGCAAAAGACTTTTTTAATTAAATTAACCCACCTCCACTTCAGACACAATCAACTACCACACCCACCACCACCACCACCACCTCGATTAGAACCACCACTATCAGCCGGGAGATACACCACCAGCTACGGCCCACTTGCAACCGACCGATGCAACATCGATCGATTGCAACCCACGAGCAACGGCGCACGTAAAAGATTCACAGCACCCGCGACGACCCAACAAAATTCGAGGGTTCGAAGTGAAATCCAAAGTAGTCCAGAGAATGCGAGATTGGTTGGTGCGACACCAGCCACAACTTGGTCGGTGGTTCGATTGCCATTTTAATGCATGTGTGGCTCTAGATCTGGTTGTAAAATCAGTGGTGGGTTGTTGGTGTGAGATTTGGTGGTGTAATGTCATTTCGCTGGTTGTTTGTTGGTGGTGGCCTGGTGGGTCAAGGCTCGATGGGCGTGGGTGTATTGCTGGCGGTGGTGCGTTAATGGTGGGTGTCTCTGCTGGGGTGCGTGACGCTGAGATGGATTGGGATGTTGTTGGGTGCTGTTGGGTGGTGTTCTGTGGTGTTGCGTAGGCGTTGGGTGGTGTTGGTTAGTCGTGGGGGTGGTCTGTATTGGTGGTTGGTGGTTTAATCTTTATAATCAATATCACTAATATCACTTAATACCTATCCTTCTATGAGTTCTATCCATTATTTACCACAACTCAATTCCTAGGAGTTCGCGCCACTCCATCTGTGCGGGCTTTGCTAACGGAGAAGTAATATATAATCAAAGATATACATAAAAAATTGTGCATTGTGAGGTTGAAAAGGGAAATAATTTCAATATTTTTAAACAGAGGGATTGGGCACATGTATTTGACTCAATTAGTATTTGTCTGAATAATAGCTTCATTATAGCTCATAATCATGTAACTGCGATAGATAACCTCTTTTACCATTGCAGGTTGGTTTGTAACCTTTCCTGAGTTCAATTCTTGACAACCTGACATCTATCAATAGTATGGTTTCGTTGTTGAGAAACTTGTACCCCATCCTGAGTACGCAAGCTAAGTTCCCATTTTTTCCCCCAGTATATACTTTTTTACTTTTGGCCAATATAGTCATTTGAATAAGTATTTTGAGTTCAGGTTTCTTGCTCGAATTATAATGTTTAGAGTTACTATTCAAAATACATAAAAAATTATGGTTTGATAACTCCATGAATTCTGTGAGTGCTACAAGATATTAAGTTGCTGCCTTCAAAATCCACAGGTGTAAAACTGTAAGCACTAAGGATGATATAAGTTATATATCTTATTGGCTGCATTGCTATAGTTACTGTCTGAACAAACAGATAAAGTTTACGATTTGCACACACAACTACAAACATTAGTTTACATACTTGGTACAACAATACATCTAGGAGTATTTGCACTGTGAATTGATATTGAATTTCGTACTGCACATGATAGGAGTGATGTATGCGAGATGAAATAACAAAGAAGATTTCATGTAGTCAACACAATGAGGAGCATTTTCTTTCTTCTTGGATAGGGTGAGTTTTCCGCAATTTCTACAGAACGTACATAACTGACATAGCTGATAAGAGCCTTTCAATCCTCGAGATTTTTACTCACTATGCTTTTTTGACCCAGGTGATACCCAGAATTTGTTTGTTCTGTCAATTTGAATGGTGGTGGGAAGGGGCTGGGTTTGTGTATCTAGTGATATGATACCACTTTTTCTGAGACATAGGGTTATTTTTGCGCAGTTGTTAATTGGGGACCTATTGCCTTTATGTGAGAGAAAAGCTGAGGAATCAAAGGGACAGGCTGATAATTGACTCTCAAATGAAAAGCCTTTAGTATTTGTTCACATGTTCTTTTTAATTCTCTACTGGAGAAAAAGACAGGAAGGGTTGTTCTCTTTCCTTTTTGTATGTGTGCAGTTGGGCACAAATAGACCTTGCAMCTATATTTATCTGCAAAACTTAGATAGGTAAAACAACTGGTGTTTTGTACATCATGTACATTCTTTTGATTGTTTGGTTGATAACAGAGGTGGGTTAAGAGTTTTGCTTTCCACTTTTAGGTTAGCAGTTTCTTCCCTATATCTTATTTCATCTGTTGACATATGGCAGGTTACTTGGAGCTGTAATTGTCGTTGCTGCAAATGCCGGGGGTGTTTGGACTCCTATTGGTGATGTCACAACTACTATGCTCTGGATACATGGTCAGATAACCACACTGCCAACAATACAGGTTTGTTGTCTTGTATGGAGTAATTATCTGTCTTAGTGTATTCTGTTGGAATTATAATGTAACAGCCCTCTGTACCCTTTGATGGTGGCCTGGTGCCACTGGCTAATTCACAAATTCAGCCTACTCTTTAGTAGATAACCTTGTTTATTTAAAATTATCTTCATAAAGGCYCTCTGCCTATTATGTTAATACCGGTCCTCCTCGCAGTTACTTTTAAAGTGACTGAAAAACAATATGARTATGTCCAGAAGTCAGATTTTTGTATGCTTTGCACCTAGGGTATTAGGCTCATAAAAGTCAGAATARGTGATAAGAAATATTTTGCTACTGGTGTGTTAACACTTTGAATGTTAATTGTTGAAGTTGATTCGAAAATATGAACTTGAGCAGAGAGATTCTGTGATGTCATTAAGTTTTAATTGTGGCTGCAAGCAGCATTTGATAGCCTCAAGCACATCCATAGGGATTGAGGTTCTGATTGGATTGCTAACTTTTGGCATCTCATTGTTGCTGACATGTGCATAGCCAGAATTTCTGAAACTTCTGAGTTTTCAGTTAGGAACAAGARTGAATGTTGCCCACACATTTTAGGGAGGTAAATTTTTAGTACACTAGGGTATCTTTCCGACAGGTGGGAACCCCGATTGCCCTTATTTACAATGAAAGTGACCTTGAAACATGACAAAAGAAGTATGTATATAATATAATATGTTTAACTTGGCCCTTTTTCACAAAAAGTTCTTTTGGATTTATTTGCAGGACTTGTTTATACCCTCTGCCGTCTCTTTGGCTGTTCCATTGGCTCTTTGGTCTCTTACAAGGTATAGATCTTAAAAATAATGAGGACATCAATTCTGTCAGCTGAGAAGAAATGTTCTTTGCTGCTGACACAATTCTAATCTTTTCCTTTCTTCACAGTGAAGTTAATGGAGAGGGACCAGATTCTTCTGATGTCATGGCAACAGAGCAGATGGCACCTCGAGGACAACTTGTTTTTGCCGTGGGTGTTGGTGCTTTGGTATTTGTTCCTGTATTCAAATCCTTAACTGGTCTTCCTCCGTATATGGGTATGCTTTTAGGGCTTGGTGTTCTCTGGCTATTAACAGATGCCATTCACTTTGGTGAATCCGAAAGACAGAAACTGAAAGTYCCTCAAGCGTTGTCTCGAATTGATACTCAAGGAGCTCTTTTCTTCCTAGGGATCCTTTTGTCTGTTAGTAGGTAATTTCAAATCCAAGTTCACAATTTATTGGGCATTCTCTAGTTTTATATTTCTTTGACTTGTGTGTTGTGTCTAAACTGAAASATTTTCATTCCTTATTCCTTTTGTCTCTTCCGTGGGGTTTAGGGTAGCAGAACTCTGGTGCTTTTTTAGTGTCTTTTCATAAATCCTGATTACTCACTTAACACACTTTCATCATCTTCTTTTGACCGGTTGTTTTCCTCTTTCTCTCCCTTTTTAAATATCATACTTCTAGATTTTTTTGGGTGGCTTGGAATCAGCAGATTTTCGGGGCTGGCTAAATTGACTACCTGTACCATTCAGTAGTCACATTATAGCCAGTTAAACTGATAGGGTTATTTCGCATTATAGCATGTCCCTTGTTGCAGCGGACGAATGGAATTGTATGATGTTCCTTTTTCAAGACTCTGATTTTGGGCAGTTGGTATATTTGTCTTGTTACTGGTGGTTCCATGTTTAATTATAGGACTTGCTGCGTGAGTGCCTTCATGGGATGGAAACAGTCGATTTCTTTTGGTACTTCCGAGATTAATAGTTTAATTTATTCGTTGCGTTAATTATCAGTATTACATTCCTTTGATGGTTAATCTCATGCCTGGTCTGTTGGTCTAAGTCGGATGGGTTTGCTTTTGCTGGTCATGCACGGGTTATCATGCGACTTAGTTGTTGGCGATTCATAACTCAATTCTCCTGCCAGAACTTGTATGTTCTTTCCTTCTGGCTAATTTTCTTATGGAAGGCTTGCCAGCTCGTTCAATTGAACGTAGCAAAATGTACACTGCGCATTGAACCTCATTTGTCAGATTGAGATCAATGCCTGTCAATAATAAGAGGTCTGTTGATGGTTGTCTGACAAATATTTCATATATGTGATGGTAATTAGTTAC
>SNQN01000001.1:372122-408642 GCA_008642245.1 Bassia scoparia | reverse complement strand
TGGATGCTCTACTAGTGCTACATCCTTCAATGTTCTCTTCAGCTGGAACAACATTAGAGAGCAGCGAGAGCTCTTCGGAAAGATTCAGATTATGGGTTTCATGTTCATCTACGTCCTTTTTTTCATGTTGGCATTCTGCTCTCTCTTTATCCACATGTGTCTCGTTCCTCTGAGGAACTGAAGATGAAGCCATTTCAGAATCTCGAGAAGAAGTTGGCTTTGAAGTCAGAAAGTACTTTGTGCGATATTGACCATCCACAACATGGACAGAATTATAACCATTAACCTAAATTGAAAAGTAAATAGTATTAATCACCTATTATCATAACATCAGGAAAGCGTTAGGTTCACATCCAAAAATCATTAGCAACACAAACCTTCAATACAAGGCCAAATATTTGCAGTGCATCAACAACATATTCAGCCAAACTTAAACCTGAACCAAGAAGCAGAATAARTAATATGATGAATAATCAAAGATATAYAAGAAAATTAAATTTAAAAAATCCCAACATCAAAGTAGACTACCTTCTATGCCTAAGCACTCGGAAATCTGAGACATGCTTAAGCCCTGGTCACCAGCTTTCTGAATACTTGAGTATGCAGTTTTGATAAGCTCCGGATGCAACCGAKCACATTTTTGGTTATTATATTTTGCCAGATCTTGGATAYTGTAGTTTGTGACAACTTCCCATAATGAATCCCCAMATATKACAGTACCTGGGATGATGCTGCTTAAARCAGGGGATTCTTGGGGACTATCAATTGAGGTTAATGTGCTGTTAACTTTCTGACCCAAAACTGTGTAGAACTGATCATTTTTACTGAYCAAAAGTGCCTTATCATCATTTTTGAAAAAGTCGACAATGCTGGACCTCAAAATTGTAGTTCGACTCAAAGAGACTTTCATACCCGGAAAACCCTTTTCCTTGCGGGAGAAGACTTCAGAGTCTTGCAATGAATGGCATTTATGTTTCTTGATCACATTGTTGTCATCAGATTCATGGTCATCATATTTGCGCTTTGTAGTTCTTGAGTCTTCAACCTCTCCAACTCCTTCAAGAGGTAAAACTGGCAAAATYGACAATTCTCCTGAAGAAACTAAAGCAAATAAGTGAAAAACATCTCCACACTGCAGATCTAAAGGCAGATCAACTGTCCCTTCCATTAGCCTCTTCTCCTTTTCACATATCCACCTTGCTAACTTGGCTGCTCTCTTCCCTGCATTCGCAGGTAATTGAGACAGTGAAAGACTCCTCAAAAAATTTTGAGACAGGACGAATGGCTGACTAGGACCACTTCCAACCTGTTATACAAATAGATCAACCCTTGTTTAGAAGAAATGACAAATAGACAGCTACAGTGATTTCCTACAAGAACATAGCTACATATACAAACCATGGAGTTCACTTCTTTACAAAAGGAAATTTTCTAATTTCCTWTTTTGGAGGGTAGGGGGGTGGGTTGCTAGAGAGTAGAAAGCAAGTGGCTAATCTCTTGGATAGTGAGTGACAAATTAAGGAAAACAACAAAATCATGCCCTTGAAATCAAATTTACGTTTAAATCAGTAGTGTGACAAATATCAAGGAGATATATTAGATTCCCTTTGTGGGAAGTAGAGCCAGATTCCACTCTTAACTCCAACATAAGCCACTCCATCCCTCAAGTGATAGAAAATGGGGTTTGATTTGACTCCGTAGTAGAATTATGTGCATAGCTACCAACTCTCAAACAGTATTTAATAGCACAGAACATACAGAATTAGACTGGAGAGACGAGACATAACATAAAACCTCAGGTAAATTTTACAGTTTTTGACGACATAAGATATTTATTAAAGCATTAATATCTTAGAAATAATTTTGTATAAGAATTTAAGCTGATGATCGATTATTCATGTTCTTGGACACTCACAAGCTCTTGAAGCCACTGGATGTAAAGGCCCCACTTCAGAATACGAGAAGGAGAACATGGTAAAAAAGCCATTACCAAAATTTTTTTGTCCTAAGTAGTAAAAGCAGACATGATTCATGCTAAGATAAGACAGAATGTTTCCGCAGCAATTGGCATCTCTGCAGCTTTTGAGTTGTCGTCAGGAGAGACAGCTTAAAAAGTCAACAGCACATAGAAACACTAGTGATTATTCATCAGTATATTTCGTAGACTGCTAACCCCTCTTTCAAAATGTCATGAAACTTTGAGGAAACGGTGGCGCCTATGTTCTACTGGAGATTATCTCTTGGTTTTTTCAGGAATCAGGTTTATTCAAAACTCCAGTGTGATTACTTGTGATCTGCGCCTTGGGATTCCACACATACGAACATAGCTCTATTCAACAAATGTAGCATAAAGTTCCAAAGTTTGATGAGACGATAACAGCTCTACGTCAATGATATGACTCATTGGAGAAGACAAGTGAGTTGAATTCCTATTTTATTTTATTTTTTTATACATACTACTTATAATATTTTTGATTTAAGGTACTGCAGATCATTAGTGGCTCTTGTACTGATAACTTATGCAATTGATATGAATCTCGACTGATTAAGATTATAGGTGTTTGATACTGTTATATGGCAACAAAGTATTTTGTACTAGGAAAATTGAAGTGACAGAATACCAGAGATAAAAGAATCATAAACCATTTCACACTGGAGAAATTCACAATAGAAGCACAAGACCAGGCACCACTCAGGATATATACAATGTTATAGATATTTTATTTTTTTTTCACACCAAAAGCAAGAGATTAATGGGATTATCAATGGATTTCATTAAATGGTCCTTTCTTTCACCACCATTCCACTTAATACAGCATTTCACATCACGTTACAGCCACTTAGGAAGATATAATATCTCTGTGTTTCTTTTCAGTTCAATAAAATAGGTATTAATTGGTGAGACATAACATATTGTATATATATTGCATATACAGCACGCATGGAATTCAGCGTTAAAAAAGGATTAAAAAAAAAAAGAGAAAGGAAGTTTTTGTCATCAATTGTAAATGCGTGATAATTAAGCGCATAATAATCTCCCTCCAATCTTATTACTAACGGTGCTGTTAAGATTCATTTCGTTAGTTATTTTGCTTGTCTGTGCTATTTATCCTTTAAAAATCAATAAAAATCACACTCCATAGTCTTCAGCATTTCTCCTCACCATTTTCCATGACGTAACACTCATTTTCCATTACCTCTTCACCATGGCAGCCACCCCACCACGCAACTTCACCCTGCACACACCAATCCATTGTCCACTACAACACAGTCCACCTACTACACAACACATTCCATAGCGATCGATTTTATCGTTAATTAAGTCAAGCAGTATATGTCGCACCCAAATGGAAAACTGGGTGACGAAACTCATGTATCGACTACACACGAAACCGCAACCCCATGACTCCTATTCTTACATCTTTAACCTCCCTAAACCCACAACCCCAGGTATCGAAGCAATATTTCGCCCAATATCACCAGAAATTCGAGCTAGATCGAACCCACATTTGACAATTCAAACTCCAAATAGCCACGAAAATCCAAAAAATTAAAATCCCAAAATTCAGAGAAACAAATATGAGTAGATGTTTATGCGAATTGTTATATGTTGTGTGGAGTTGTGTGTTGTGTTATGGGTGGAGTCATGGTGGTTCATGGAGGCAATGGTGAGTTGTGGGAAAGATAATTGATGATTGGAGTTGGTGGTTGTTGATTATTTTAAATTCTAATTAAACTAGGGTTTTGTGTTTTGAATGAGAAAGAATACTTTAAAGGTGGGTCTTGCTTTGACTCTTTGCTGCATACAAATAATCCATAGCTACCCAGCAACACAAAATACTAGTCAATTATTCAGGGCTTCAATTGAATTCTAAGTTTGGATTATGAGTGGTGATATGAATTACTGTGTGGTGGCTCAAGTTGAAATATGAGTTTGGTTTGGCTTAGCTCGAATTTCGGGTGGTGAGGGTGTTTTGAATGGCATAGATTAAGGTGCCATGGAAAATGGGTTTGAGATGTGGTTTTGGGTGTTGGAGAAGACGATTATTTTTTTATTGGGTTTTTATTAGGAGGAATATGATAATTGGTGGGAAATGGCAGGAAGACTAACAGAAAAATTAACAGACGTTAGTAGTAATGGCATACTGGAATAAACCCTTAAGTTCAGTGGCACCTCAGGCAACTCAAAAAACACAATGACAATTGAGCTAATACACAAAACCTCGGTAGCACCTAAGGAAATTTCCCTAAAAATAAATACACTCAAAGTTACAAAGTGAATATTGCTATAATCTCACATGTAGCAACRAAAAAAGATCGGAGGGAGTAATTATAGTAAGGATTGAGAGACACCTGAGATGCAGATTCATTTCTCTTGGCAGAATCTGATTTTATCATCTGCTTATGTAAAAGAACATCATGAAGAGCTATCTTAATCTTATCATCATCAAAATCATCCCAACGCTGTTCCTGGAAAAGCAACTCTTGATCATCCTCATTACTGTTCGCTAAATTTTTTTCATGATCCAGCTGCTGAGCATACCGCTGAGTAAGCAAGTTACAWAGCCTCATCAATGATTTTCTGAATTTAATGTCCCTCTTCAAGACAGACACTCTTCTGCGACAGGCACTCTGAGGAGCAGGAAGGTCATTAATTTTAGCCCAATCTGTGCCACGCCTTGCACCTTGGATGGCTCTTTGTCTTGCATAAAGTATCAGTAATTGCCTGACAATAATATGGGAGCYTAAAAAACAGTAAGGCATTATGACAGCTAAAGACTAATACATAGATGACAAAATATCARGCYCAAATTTTTAAACTCGGAAAACGTGTCTATAAGAAGTGCCAAATAAATATATCACCTCAACACCATCAGTTTCCCAACCTACTCTCTACGTCTATTGCCTATCAAGATTCTGAAAAATGGCAGCGTTTGAATTATAAAGTTTGGTTTTGACATACTGTCGGCTCTCTGTCAGAAGAACTTTTGTTGAGTGTTGTTTTACAAAAGTTGGTCGATACATTATAGTTAATGACTTCTGGTCTTTCCTGCTGGCTAGTTTCAGGGTTCATTCACATTATCTTTCTCGCTACTCTAGGAGTCTTCATAACGAAACAACATTTTCAGATACCTGCAATAAATTGCTAAATAATCAAAAGGATATAATTTATTTAAACAATAACACGCCATGATGATTGATTTTGCTGCCTAGCAACTTCCTTCTGTAGAAATTTTCGTTTCGTTTTCGAATTGGGATGTTTTCAACTTCTAGCATCCATGAAACAACCACCCCAAATTCAAATCTCCTGAATCTATTCAGCTGTTGTCGATTGTCGTATATACACGAAGCACCTGCACAAAAATCGATCTAAGAACTCCAGGTACACTAATCAACATTCGCAATTGCACTAAAGATTATAACAATAATATTTCTCCACTAATGAATTGTTAGATATCCATAGAAGTCTACGAAACTTCACAGTGTTTTTGATACAATTTCAATCTCTTTTCCCTATGACTGCCTAGGCTCAAGAGCAGATTCGCTACACCAAATTGGAGAACCATCATGGCAAAAAAAAAAAAAAAAAAACTCTTTCCTTAACAAGTGACAAAGAGACAACATCTGACTCATTTTGTCACATAGTATGAAACAAACTAAGAGTAAAAGCTAAAAAAAATTTGCCAACTTATAAGAGCTATATTAATTTGATTAATTGATCACTCATCATATTAACAAGAATTCACATCCTGTATTTGTATCAATCAACAGAACATTTTGTGAAAAAGACTATAAGTTAAATATATAGGAACCCATAGACTTACTCCTTGGATAATATAATTAGATACAGTTCACTAACTGACACACTATAATTTATACTGAAGCTTAAAATCTTAATCAAGAAGAAAAAATACGCATCTTTAGTGTAAAAATAAAATTAAAAAATTACGTGTTCCCAAAGACAAGCATTGCAACACCATACCACTACCTCCGGAAATAAATAAATAAATAACTATAATAAATAAATAAATAAATAAATAATAAATAAATAAATAATAATAAATAAATAATAAATAATAAAATAAATAAATAATAATAAATAATAAATAATAATAAATATAAAATAATAAATAAATAAATAAATAAATAAATATAAATAAATAAAATAATAAATAAATAAATAATAATAAATACAAATAAATAAATAAATAAAGTAAATAAAAATAAATAAAATAAATAATTATAACATAAATAATTAAATAATAATAATAAATAAATAATAATAAATAAATAATAAATAAATAAATAAAATAAAAAAATAAATAAATACTAATAAATATAAATAAATAATAAATAATAAAATAAATAATATAATAATAAATAATGATAAAAACCTAGTAGAGGCATATCTATTCTCATCCTTTATCATAAAAACTAGGGATAGTTTGTTTTTTGATGAGCTTACATTAAAAGCTTGTATAAATACAATATCTCTTTTCTACCTAATGCCTAACATTCAGATATCTAAAGAAAAACAGAAGGACAAAAAAATGTAATTGTATGCTTATCCATCAAAAATCTCTAGAGAAAAAGAAGCACTTTCACCTGTCTAAAGTAAATTGAATCCTGGCAATTCTCTAACTCCTGAAGCTGAGCTTTTTGCTTTGTTCGATCCTTAATTCGCTTGAGGAGCTCACACGTTGCTCTGCCTTCATGACCCTGACTGTAGTCCCATGACCGATAAAGACAACCTGCAGAAACCTTCATATTGTAAACCGCAAAGCCAGATAAAGAAGGAACAACGTGCTGATAAAACTAGTTGCACATAACAGACATGCTATTTGGATGCTGACTAGGAGTTGGAGTTTTTAGGGTCCGTTACATTAACTGAAATCAACTGTAGTGAATGAAGCTGAAGTGAACTAACTTAACGGAGCTAGAGGTGACTAAATATTTACTTTGAATAATATTAATCTGATCAATATATATATTTAACTATATAATATAGATTAATATTTAACTGTTTATAAATAATATATCTTTGATTAATATTTAACTATTAACTTAGTTTATATTTAACTTTGGATAATATTAAACTTGGGCAAGTAAATTATTTACTAGGAAATTTTGGGTAAAATACTAGTTTCTGGCTCATTTTGAAAATAAATACCTAGTTTCGATTATTTACTTAATCACTAGTTTTGGCTAAAAGTTTGAAAATCCATACCAACTAACCAACACTTTGCAAATTCTGTCACATTTTATTAACTATTGTCGCACTTTATTTCTTTTTATGTCCTACTTCATGCCACCATACACCCATCACTACACACCATCCACCGACCACGCCACTACTTGCCACACACATCACCATTCCAAAAATCCATTTTTATCTCACCTCTTTCATCAGATCAACAACTCACAACAGTCACAAATTAAACACATCAAATTCGCAAATAACAAACATAACTTCGATCGAAAAAAGAAGCTAAAATGGGCAGATTTCATTCATTCTTATTTGCTTATTTGGGGTTTTTCTTTGAATTCATTACAATTTGTTTAATTTGAAAATCGCAAAATTAGAGAAGTGATGCAAATTTTTTACCTTTCCTCCCCTCCTACAGACTACATCAACATCTTTCAACCCACATTAACACAAACCACCATCATCATCAACCACCAAAACAACCACCACCGAGCAACCCAGAAAGGGCAAAACAACCCGCACATGTTACGCCACCCGCGCCACACATTCACACACCACCGCCACATCATATCAAACCCCAAAATTAGAATTCCAAAACTCACCCTAACCCAATAAATATTAAAGAAAATGAAAGGAATTCGAAACCCTAAAATTTAGAAACCCCAAATTCACATTGAAGAGATGAAGAAGAAAGGATAATATGGAAAAAAATCAGGAGAATAGATGAAGGGTTTCCAATAAAAAATTGAAAAAAAATGAAGGAAATGGGAGGGATGTTGAATGGAGTGTCGAAGAATAATGGAGAGAGGTAAGAGAGCAAATGGGTTTAAAGGTTATTAGGGTAAAGGTAAATGCTCATAAACATCTCTGAATCTAGGTATTTTATTTCAAGTCATCAAAAAACTAGGTATTTATTACCCAAATTTTCCATTGTTTAACTTATAATATATATTTTTGGATTAATATTTTCTATTTAAATAATATTGATTTAATAATATATTGAAAGATGGGATTAATGATATTAAATTGAAATGTTAAACTTAGGATTAATTTATTAATATATAAATAATAATTAAATTTCATTAATAATAATAATAATTATATATTATTATAGTAGTTAGATAGTATCGTCGTTATCATTAATTCATCATTATCGTCAATATTATTATTATTAATATTATATATCATCATTATCGTTAATATCAATTAGTTAACAAATAATAAGTTGAACTCAACGTAATGGAGTTGACATCTGAGTTGAGCTACACTGAAATTTAAGCGAAGTAAACAGGCCCCTTAATGTCACGAGTAAAGAAAAACGTGAAAATTAAAGAATATTACTATAGCGTAAAGATCTTTATACAACATCCATTTCTTTTTAAATGTTACACTTTCTAGTTTAGGAAGTTTCATAAMTAAGTGTTACACATACACTTCCTTTTTGGGCAATTGTTTCTCTATCTCTCTCCGATCACATGGGTCCCTTTTAATTATTTTACCCTCCACTCCAAAAAATGCCTAGCATTRCGTTCTTTTTAAAGTGTAACATTTAAAAAGAAATGGAAAAAGTATGACATTAAAAAATCAAACTTATCTTGTACTTACCCTAAATTGACTTCAAATTTTTGTTGACTCACAATTCAATAAGGTTATATAACGTACACATCGATGATGGGATAATCATAATGTACGTCTTGTTTCCACATAAAATTTTCTCCCTGGTCCCCTATGATCAAGAACACATTACTAACACAAAAATAAAAATAAAAGGATACTTCATTAAATGTGTGTTTCAGACATTGGTTGGAGTTCAATGTGTCTTCGTCTAACACTCTTAACTCTACTCCCTCAATACCATAATTTTTGTGCAATTTCCACATATGAACATTCCATAATGTTTTGTGCAAAGTGTTTTATTCCAATTTAGGAAAGTGTTTTAACTTTTTAACTTTTAATGCATTTTATATATAGTTGGCCCACCATGGCTCTATAGCTCCTCTATTTTACTACTTTTGAATAACTCTAGTGGCATTATGTTATACTATGAATATGCAACTCTAAACAATATCTTTAGTGAGGTGGTTTGATTCTCCCCAATTTTACCATGTAAACCAGGTAACTAATCCACATCTTCACGGGTATTATAAATCACTTCCTCCGAAGTGCAGTTTTCCTTAAGAAGATATCATGGAGAGGTGAGCTGGAAAGTGGAGAGCATAACCACTCAGGGAAAATTTTAAAGCTAGGTAAGCCCTTATATCATRACTTTATGGATAAGTGGATAACCATCTCAAATGAAGAATATAGGTCTACTTTAGACAAGGTAATACCTAGATTAGAGGGAACGGCTTAGTTGAAAAGCTCAATGTACTATTTCCAAGAGTTGTTAAAGAGAAGAAATCGTCTCATTAAAGATTGTCAAAGTTGACCATTAAAAAGTAAGCCTTTTTAATCATACACAGACAGTGAAAGAGTCAAACCAACTGATAGTGTCATAGTGCATTAGATGTTTGTATACAAAGATATGTCAGACAATTACCTCAAAAACCACAGATCCTGGAAATGCACGCACGGCAGCTTTTGGATCAGCAGCAGCATAACAATACTCCAATGTCTGCCAATATTTATCGAGAGCTTCACTGGTTGACAACACAAAGTCATGCCTGAATTGTGGTCTAAATTCAAGAGAACCAAAGCCTCGCGGCAGTGGGTCCATTGATGGTGGTTCCTCAATGTACGGTTTAAGTTCTAAAGCATATATAAGTTTGGTGTGTGAGATCTTGGTTGTATCCTTGGGACTCTCATCAGCCACCAGCCGGATTAGCATGCATTTAAATCAAGATTAGTACCCACCCTATATTAGAGAAAAAAAATGACTACCACCAATCAAGTTACGCTCTGTAGATATAAACTGCATAATCCTTAAAGTATGCAATAAAATTAAACAGCATGCAAGAGATAAGGTGAAAGAAAGTTAAGGATTAATCATGATACTCTAGTCAGCGACTCAGGTCTTTTTTGAAATTAAATCTGAAAACATGTTCATAATGCATGGACAAATTCCTCCAACGCCCGTGCACATGATATAAACGCGCGTGACATTGAAACTACCAATAAAGCCATGCAAATAGGATCATTAATACACAAAAATTCCTACTCTAAGAAATAGAACAATGACTTCCACAAGGTCTTTCAGAATGAGGAGTATTAACACAGATGGAACTCGCAGATCTTGAACTTTCACAAATTTCTGATGAACTAATAAAAGTGAAAAAGGCCGCACAAAGACACGTATCATCTCTAGTAAGGCAATTTTTTGTCATCCAGCTTGATCACATAAAATGTGTGTACATGTAAATATTCTAAAAAACATAGCTTCTGCACTCACTTTACAAACTAATAGTTAATGCCAGAAGTTTAATATGAGCACACGAAGTGAATAAGCAAAAAGTCTAGAGCTAGAGCAAAGAGAAGTTCGGCGCAGAGCACAGAAAAAATACACCTATAATACCTTGAGACGCGCAATATATCAATAAGCCATGAACAAGCCTTCCAGTTGCTCGGTACCCAATAAACTCTTATACTCTTTCCGTCAGAAAAATCAGAAGAAGAAGCCCAGTTCTGGCAACTCTCAATCATATCAGTCCATTTAAGACAGAACCTACCACTTCAAAAATAATTGCAAAAGGCATAGCTTTGAATACAGTATCCAACATCAACAACTAGACAAGAGCGTTTGAGTTTCTTGAGGGATCACATCTTTGTCAAGGATGATTCATTCAGGGATGCAGGAAGCTGAATTGTCTAACAAAATCCATAAAAAACGGTGCAGAAGCCTTAGGCGAACCATTTTTAGCAGAACAAAACCAATTAGCACGCATAACTTCTGTTTAGCACTTTGAATGTTGAATTGGATTGATTTGAAATCCTCTTCAATGCCGTGAAGGACAGGAATGGGAAGTTCTGTCTTTGACTGAGATAAGGCCACGACGGGATTTGCATCTCAAAAAGATTAGTCATCATGCAACTTGGCCTGACAATTCGCTAGCTGAACCTAACAGATGGATGAAGGGCCACAAGTATTTCGCGATGATTGCAAATTTGAGACACCTGGTTAGGGCTAAAGCATGAGTTTACACTTCCCTCCGTGTTCAAGCTCGTCAGACAGTGAGTCAAAGTTCTCCTGTCCATCGTTGTCCGCTTATCCTATCAACACTCTCAACCTAACATCGTTGCAGCTCAGGTTTTAATGATTTTTTTCAGTCTGCAAGAAAAGTGTGTCAAAGAGATTGAGAGGAGTAAATAAAATTATCAAAAAAAGTATAGATGAGGATAACAAAAAAGTACAACACAGAGGACACACGAACAAGCTATCAGCTCATCCATACCACAAAGTTTGGGATGATGTGACTCATCAAAACCAATTGGACTAGCTATATAACTCTTCAAACTATACACGACATGCAGGCAGGTATCTTTAGTTGAAGTCAATTTACAAAGCTTTCAATTAGAGCTACAAAGGTCAACCACTATCACGTCAACCATTAGCACTTGACGAAGCAAGTCTCCTCTGATATAAGCATGTCACACTCATGGAAAGTATTCTTTCTTCAGTTATTTATTTCCTGTGTAATCATTGCAACGGATACAAACACCACACTTATTCAATATTAACAGTTCAACGGTATAAAAGAGTACGTGCAAAACAAGGCAATTTCCCGTACTCATATACAGTAGTTTTTATATAGATTTTCTTTCATCGTATATGTCGTATATAGTTTTAATTAAAAGAGTAAAATTCAGATAGCGTTGGATGGAACCTCATGGAAGTAATCATATATTCTCTTTGCAGAACAATAAAATAATACAATGGCAACATCTAGCTACAATACAAACAACATTTTTCCTTATTCTAAATACACACAACTATTCTGGGTTCCTGACTGATACTGCAAAATTTATAACATAAGAACATGTTCAAGACCAAGAATGAATAGACAACAAACCTTGAGCCTTTCAAGAATCCGTATCTCCCTTTGGGCACTAGTTAGTGATGGATACCTCTGGCCTTCTTGTAGGTTAAATGGCTTGGATATTGGACTAGCTGAAACTCCAGTATTACTATTAAATTCAGCTCCATCAACTGATCCAGGTACAATAATGCTCATATCATCTGTTGAATCTGGTGTACCACCAGGACAAGCAACCATTTTGACTGATCCTTTGCCGTGCGAAGAGTCATGTGATTCTTCCTCAGCATTTCTATCATCTGWATATTCTCTAATTAGCCATTTTTGTGAGTTCAAGGAATTTGTGTCTTGGGCTGAAGCCAACTGATGACCATCAAGACTATCTTGTAAATAATTGAGTGAAGAAATAGGTAATTCAGGACAGAAATTCCCCCTGGTCCAAAAACGATAAGCTGACCCTCTTTTACGGCTTTCTGAAAGCTGATGCAGACCAAACCGAGAGACCATAGTATTGGTCAGATTGTCAAACATTTTTGTGCTGATTCCAAGCTTTCTACAAACCTATTATACAGGAGTTTTGATAAGAGACTCACTTAAACACACAAAAATTAATATCTAGACATGCCATTGCAAATAAATTCGTTCAATTATGCGTCAAAAAAACAAGTGAATCTAGTAAAACAAGAAACAGATAGATAGAGATTGAATGGGAATAACAAAGCTGAGGCTTTCTGATATATCACCGTATTTTCATTTATTTTCAAAACAGCAAGTTCTAATAAGGTAAATTAGGGAAACTGCAGTTCATATAAGATAAATTCAGGGGTAATTAAGTCAATACAAGTTTGYATACTCTCGGTCTCAGAAACAAAACGATACAACAAATTCTGARAAAATGTGATACATTCAAGGGTCGTAAGCCCTAATAGTTCAGAGGTGTATCAAGAGGTAAAACTGTTCAACATTAATTTGACAAATCCTTAGATTATATACCATTTTAGAGCCCAACATGTACAGTCTGAGTTGTATCAAGAGATTAAAGAGTCCAAACCATTTTAGAGCCTTCTATTCTGGAATTAACGCTCTAATACCATGCACATAAGAATGCTATTGCAAAATAGTCTTATTTGAAGGCTTTAGAAAATAAGATGGACATGCAATCAGATTTTTCAAAATATATTCCAACTATTTACAAACACAAAAAGTTGTCCATTAGTTTGCACAGAAAGGCTGTACCTAAGACAATGGAATTTGCATAATAGCATGACAATATGCAGAGGAAGAACTTATCAACTTAATTTAGCATCAGGATTAAGGTCATTGTATGGCGTATGAGGCAGTGAAACAAATGAAGAATAGCATATTAGAAGATTTGGGATATTATTTTAAAGAATACTATCAAAAAAATTACTTAACATAAAAAAACAGACCTACTATAGGCAGCATCAACTATGCAAATCCGCATTTGTTTGAAAATAATATGTTATATCAAAGAGGTCATTTTAAGTTGATAATAATAGATAAAGTGCTCTTCATACACTATTTACTAGCTCAAAACATGATGAATTAGCAAATATACTAGCTGCATCCCATTAGCTAACAGTGATTTCCTAGACCTAAAGCTACCGAGCTACTTCATGATACATATATTCCAATGGATTCAAACTCYGCTCATTCAAACCTAAAGTCCATTAAACTTTTTTATGGCCCTTCTCCAAGATTACTTCATGGATATTAATAGTATCTAAACATCCTACTTGACAGCTCACTGTTATTCAYCCATTAACTTACGGAGCGAAAAAATGAGCAACTTAGTTGGAAAACCCCAAACTTTATAAAAAGAAGTTAGATTGATGGATGGATGGAATGATTCATTTAAAACAGTCAGTGACCAAAGTCATCTGAAAATAATAACAAGAGAGGCAAAAGAAAGTACGTCAACTCCAAGCAACCCCTTTGATCCTTCCTTGTCAATCATGTCGAAAATTTGTTGCTCGAGAGAAAGCTCCACAAGTTGCTCTGCATTTTGAGCTCGATTTCCAGGGGTGACAGTTTGCTCTGAGACAAGATTATCATACTCACAATCTGGAYTTTTTTGTTGAAAAAGTTTTGGGGAAAACTTCTTCAACAATCGTAAACAACTGACAGGCTGCCAAATGTCAGAAAAAAAAWTTAATCAATCATCTAATGTACCACTTGAAGGGATAAGAGGCATAAATATAGAAGAGGACAACAAGAAGTCTAACCAACGACCTAGTTTTAATGGAAAAACTTTCAAGGTTTGGGATGAATAATGAGAATGAAAGTAAACAAAGAAAAATGGGGGAGACATTCCCACCCCACTAACCTGAAACAAGCCAAAGTCAATAAGTTGCTAGTAGTGTTTAAAATGTGGTAAAGAGTACTTCTGAAATACTTTGCCATTGGGCTTAACTTCCTGAGCATTTATTAAAAGTAAAACATGTAATAGTATCACTATGTGGTGGGAGCGTGAGACTTGAAATAACATAAGCTTACTTTAATGGGATGAAAAGTCCACAGATTTATAATATAATGCGAATGTTCAGCATGGTCAGTGGGAGGGGTACCTCTAAATAATAAAAATTATAATAAGTAAGTTAGTTAAAAAAAAACCTTGTTCTGCCTCTAGGTTTGCCTCTTTGTGACTTTGTTGGGGTTTACTACTGCTATCTATTTTTGCTTCAGAATACTTGCCCAGACCAGGCGCTGCTTCAACCTGTTACAATCTGAAACGGCAGGCAGAATGGAAGACAACAATTCCATGAGTGCACTGGCTGTCCATACAGTACAAAATTGAATGGGTAGGGTACATAAACTCACATTTCTCTCAAGCTCTGTTGCCTCGAGTTTCTCGATACTAGCCAATTCCTGTTAATATCTGAGCCCCCACTAGCACCCTGCAAAGAAAGGTGTGCATTGAGGCAAAGAGAAACATTGCAGTCAGGGGAGCTGTATATATCCAGTGGAATGAAAAATCCCAGTTACACAAACAACAGGGACTGAAAACATAATATAGACAGTAGGCAGACCTCCCTTCCGCTTGCTCAAGTCTATCACAAACAGCTTGATTGCAAGGCAAGAAATCATATGACACGGACATCACTCCTGACCACATTCTCGAGCGGTGGTCGCTCCACTGACATTCACTCCAAGGTTTTCCTCCAAATCTTTGTTTCCCTAGTGGTAATTTCAAGTCTTTGTGTGAGAACTCAAGCGGGTAAATGCATAACGATGTAAGCGCGAATCAATTAGTATGAACTGGTTGATCTATTCTTTGGCTCCTTGTCAGAGATGCTTCTTTTGTCTCACAATTGTTGACTGCCGAAACAATCAAACCCCAAGATTCAAGCCGTTTGCACGGCACATAGAAAAAATGTGGCAGCTGTCCAAGTTCCTTGCAGTAGTGATTGTCTGTGGTCACACCTCCATTTTCTCTTGGAACAGAATTGAGCAGCCATCAATTTCCATCGAATGCACATCAACACTTCAAAAATAATTGTAGAGTTGGATAATCACTCAAGATGAGAAGGAATGTTTAACACTCGAATGAAAATTTCAAGCTGCCATCAGCAGAGACATGCGTTTTTTATGAAGACAAATCTTCAAACTACAGTTACTAGTCCTCAGTCCTCACCAATCGAGCTGCTTAACTGATGTTTAGACTTGATAATCATGACGGATTTGTCATATCATTACTTCCTTTTTCAAAGATGAAAGGATGAATCCGTCATAAAATATCCATACGACGATCAAACACGCATTTATGAACTAAATTCTGCTAGCAAATTTATACAATACTTTGTTTAACAATGCATATGCATAATAGCATACTTAGTACATATACTGTACAACTACTTCGATTGAATTGGACCTTTGATAGATCAACATACAGCTATAATATCACACCATTCAATTACAAATCAATGAACGTCTATCTATGAAAAATTATATACTAATTGCTACAATATTCTACTTAAAAAAGCCTGAAACTTTCCATTTCAAAGGAATACCACTACTTGAAAAGTACAATTGAATTATAATATGAATCAAATTGAATCATCATATGATAGTAGAAACTCATGATAAGTAGCCAAACCATTAATCTAACAAAAACACAATCAAACGACGAACCTAGCAAGGCGAAGACGCCTCAAGAACGCGCTTGCTGAGGAGCAGTAATATTGGAAGCCTTGACGTCATACAGCCAAAAACACCGCCGAAGCTGCTCAGTCGCAAAACCTTCAAATCAAGGTCTCACACTCCTCAAACTGCCTTCGATTCGGGTCGAACTCGGCCCGTTTGGCAGCGTGAATGTAAGCCCGAACCGGCGGAGAGGCACCGACAAACGGACCCGTTTGACGCAGGGGCGAGAGTGAGGCCGTTGGTAGGAAGAGAGAGTGAAGACGCGGCCATAAGTGTAGAGAGTGAGAAGCCGTTAACGCCTTGTGAGCAGATTCCTTCGAGTGCTGAATGCACGATTTTGTCCATTTTGTTAGGAATAAATTACTTTACTGCGGGATGATTCTGAAGGCGAAATTGGTGATAAAAATTGAGTTGATGATTGATGAAATGATGATCATTTGAGGAGGTTGAATGGGATCAAAATGTAGTCGGGGTTACTGGGTTAGTAATGCGGGAATTGGAAGTTGATTAAGGTAGATGGTGATTTGGGTTTGATGATGGGTTGGGAAAGAAGTGAGAGAGATGGTTAAGTCTAGGGTTCGAGACATTGAACAACAGAAAGGGTGGATGAATTATGATATTATTACTTCCCTTTACAAATTGTCCTTAGTTAATTTCAGGGTGTTAATGACCGAGTATGCTCGACTCGTGTCGAAAGCTCACAAAAATGTTCGATAAATACTTTTTATCTTTTATTTGGGGTTAATAATATTAATAAACATTAGTAGTAGTATTTATTAAATAAGACTCGCAAAAATAAAAAATTTATAACTATTAACTATTCAAGGTATATGTTTAATAAGTTATTATATGTTCGTAATGCCAGTTTTCGTAATTGTAATATAGCTTATATGTCTTTTATAATTTGATTTTTATAGCTCGAAAAAGCTCGAGAAATTCGTCATGGAGCCGAGCTCAAAATATCAAAACTCGGCTCGTTAACACCCCTAGTTAATTTAATTAGATTTATTTATTAGTATATGTGTGAAATGAGCTAGACAAAGGACATGTTAAATTGTTAATTAGTAATGGTTAGGACCTAAACACCGATCGGAGTAATTTTTAAGGGAACAAACTGAATAAAAATGGAGATATGTGATACTATTCCTAAAAAAAATAAAAAGGATCGAGCTTACATGTTCAAGAGATTGAAAAACTCACCCCCAAGGATTATTACTAAAAATCAAAGAACTACAACAATTAGGGAGAGTTGTGCAGTTTGGTGCAATTTTGTTCGTTCTAAACCCTTTACCAAATCATACCGCAATTTTATGTAACGTCTTAGGGACGCTTGTTAACTTTTGTCTTTTATAAACCAAACCAGACCGCAATTTAACTTCTTGGTGTGTAGACTCCGTTCCTTTTGGAGTATAGATTTCACGATATCAAAGTATATAGGAACAAGTTCTTCTCAAAGTAATACAGTGTACAAAGACCCTAAGTTGAATTAATTAAATTATTTTCGAAGTAATACTCAGTATACTCCACCCCAAAAAAAAAAAGAGTAATACTATATATACTACTAAGAGCTTAAGTTTAAATAATTAAATTCTTCTCGTATACAAAAGCTTAAGTTTAACTAATTAAATGCTTAGATGTGGAAATTATTAAGCGATACGTGTATCAGGGTTAATTTCACTTCAATTCAATTTAGTAAGGACCTCTTTTATACTTCCTACGTAACATAATAACTGTAACGATTGGACACTTTTCCTCTCTACTTTATATCAAATCGTTGCAGTTATTATGTTACGAAGGGAGTACTTTCAAAGAAACTAGCCAAATACAGCTTCTACAAACATACTCGAATCCATGCTTCAAGTGTGCAAGGATGTATGCATGACTAACATGAGTGATGGACAACCATGAAAATTGCCTTTCAAGTTACGCAACTGGCATGGCGGACTGGTGGTAACTGACTAACTGGTAAGTAGTTTATGTAAACGAATTCAATCAACAACAAATTCATCAAATAAAAAACACGAAACATAGCCAAGAAGGAAAGCTTTGAGAAACTTGGTGATGATACCTTTCAGAKTCCATTCACCAACTGATGAACAGTATTTTATAGAGCAAACTGTTGTCAGWCAAAAATTTATTCAAAACTCTTACAAATTGGTCACATTCAACAAAATCAACCAAAATTGTTACCATATTGGACTATTAACTAGAACACCTTACTTGTAGAAATACATTACTAACCAGAAAATCCCGAGTTCTTTTTTTCACTACTCAACAGGCAGGCTGGTGATCAACCGTTGTGGCCATCAGAGAGGATAAATTCTCAGAGCCTAGACTCTTGGGTGCCAGAACATTATAACTTCAAAAATACAAACTCTTCAATAGCCGGAATATCGCCAATCTTCTTCAAAACCTCACTGCTAGGGGAATCGTCAACCCCAATAGCCATCACAGCATGGGTTCTTGGAGCGAGCCTTCCAACACTCATGAAACTAACATTCACGTTCTCCTCTCCAAGTACACTTCCAACACGTCCGATCATTCCAGGTTGATCAACCTGTCGGCACAGGATAAGGCTACCCTCTAAGCTGACATCAACTTCGAAGGAGCCAACCTTGGTCAAATGTGGAATTCCATCTTTAACCCTCCCTTCGAGCTTAATTTCCCCAGATTCTGATATTGCACTAGCAAATTTTGATTCCACGTTAGCAATCTGGACCTGGATAGACTCAATAGGGCTTTCAGGAGATCCATCTAGAAGAATGCGCTCTTCGGTGATACGAATTCCTCTCTGCTTTGCYGTGAAATCAGCATTTACCAAYTTCACATAGGTACTGGAAATGGGTTCTATCAGACCCTTGGTAATCATGGCTCGGAGCACCCTTGTGTCAAGATCATCAGGTGCTCTTGAGGTTGCATAACCCACCTTCACAGATTTAACACCACTTCCACCTGTTACCAGTTGGATAGCCAATCTACCAAGTTCCCAGCAAGTTCAACGTATGGTTTTCAGCTCAAGGAGACCTGAGTAAACAAGTTAAAGAAGCAATTAATATAGCATTGTTCAAAGCTTCCATCTTGCCTTTAATTTCACACACACAGCAAACCCTTTAATGTGCACAGTATGTGAGTACCCAAGACCAACATGCAGATCTAATAAGGAAAGGCCAAAACAAGGTCGAAAGAAAGAAAAAAAATAAGCCTTTCAGCTTCAGCTTTTTGTTCGAAAAAATTTAAACAGTAGAAGTTCTTTAAATAGAAGTGACACAACCCCACAAATTAATACAATCAAAGTAATAAGCTTTTCAGTACGGTGAAACAGACAACTAGAAATAAAAGAACAAGAAAGTACTTCAACCATTGTTGGAATCAGAAGCCCAACTAATTAATACAATTGTTTTTTTCAGTCCAAAAGGTTACAACATGGGTTATACAAAATAAAAAGCTGTGCAATAAACTACAAGACGGTATATGGTAAAGGAGCCTGGCAATAATATCACTAAATAATCCCATATAATAAGCAAAGGCCCACAATCAATTAAGATAGTCAAACACTCTAATTAACTACTCTAATTGAGTACCTTTAAAGCAAATCAGAATCTCAGTTAGTTGTCAAAAGTGTTTTCTGCAGGAAAGTAAACAACACCTTCTTGCTACACAACAAAGTGACTCGAGAAAACGATTTTCTATTTGGCAGGAATTTTCAGATTCAACTCTACCTCTACCGTCACTAGGACTCCATATATATAATAAATAGAATTTGAAGCCAAACTAAAACTACAGAAGTAGCATGTGTTTCTACAAGGTGATACATGAAGAATGTAAATTGGTAAGGAGTTTATAATAATTCAAACATGTCTCAAATGAATTCAGTGATAATGCACCTTACCTGAAAGTATATGTCTTCTCTGCTTCTCATAATTTAATTTTTAACTTGTCAATCCAGTATAAGTCATACATGAAAAGAATGGTAAGAAGTTCATAAAGAGATGCCATTGCCAATAGGCCCAATGCCAAACACAGACATGAATAACACGATGACGACCCCATCAATTATAATTACATTTTTCATGACTTTTACCAAATGGACCATAATATTAAACAACCGAGAGAAATCAACTTAAAACACATAAAAACCATATATAATAACAAAACTGAAAAATGCTGAAACCATGAATGATTGAATTCAATAAAATCTCAGTTATACAACAAAAGAGGTTTCAATGGTTCGTAAAAAGTACAGGTAGCAGAAGTACCTCAGCAGGAAACCATTGGTGCATTCACTGCAGTTGCAGCAAGCTCTCCTTGCAAAGCACCTACAACTGCTCAGCAATTTCAATGGCTACTCCTTCCTGCAGATAACAGTACATTTAAGAAAACACATATATATAAGCATCTAAACTCAATTTGAATCCCATTAACCCTACCTGGGCTTCCATGGTACTAGCCACAAGATTGGAGTTGCAGTGACTCTTTCATGCAAAATCAACTTGCCTTTGCTGGGGGCTCTTGTGTGAAGACGTCAAGTGCAGCCTGTAAAAGAAGTACATGGCATAGTAGTAAATTTCCAAATAAATTTAGAGAGAACAAAGGTGCTCAATTCATTATACAATGATGTGGCACTGAGCAACAATCCCGAATCAAGACCCTAACAAGGAGCATCTTCATCAATAACTCCAACCACGAGCAACATTCACAATCATAACCCCTTTCTTCATCTTAGCAAAAGTGTCATCATTTAGCACCTTAGTTGTAGCAGAGGTGAGAGCATGTGAAGGGAAATGAAGTCGCTGTTGCCAGAGCCTCATCAAAGGAAACAAGCTCGACTCCAATAGCCCGAGCACGATCAGCTGGTGCATAGGGCATGAGCAATACATGCATCCCAACCTTGGCACGTCCTCGCAAACCTCAGACCCAACCTTTCCAAAACCCATGACAGCAAGTTTCTTCCCCACAAGTGATACACCCACATACTTGTTCCTCTTCCATTCCCCTGAATCGGAGTCAACACAAATCAATAACAAAAGCTCATCCAAAAGCATTTGACATCCAAAATTATATCAATTGCTTTATGCTTAATAACAGTCAAGCTACTTGTCAACAATACTACACCAGAATAAACCACATTAACCATGACTCAATTAGACACATTCAAACCAAGCGTAAAAATTGGCATTATGGCATACCACCGTTTCCAATTAGACACATCCATAAAACCTATCATTTCAAAATATTCATTCAATGTGCAACAACAAATCCAGATCCTATCATAACAAAAAAAACAAACAAACACCCATAATTCACAATAAACAGATCTAACACCCCAGAAAACTAACCACGTAAAAGAACAAGCAAATAACAATGCATACAAACTGTTCGACGAAATGCCACAAAGAAAAAACAATTAAAAAAAGGCATACCAGCTTTAACAGAAGCGTCAGCTTGAGCAATATTCCTAGACATGGCGGTCAACAGAGCAATCCCGTGTTCAGCAGCAGCAACAGTGTTAGCCGTTGGCGCATTAACGACCAAACACCCATGCTCCGTCGCAGCACCCAGATCTACATTATCAATCCCAACACCAGCTCTTCCAACCACCTTCAACCTCCCACCAGAAGACTCGAACACCTCGCGAGTCACCTTGGTCCCACTTCGCACGATCAAAGCATCGCAAAGCGAGATCTTGGTGCACAGCTCCTCCGGGGTCAAGTTATACGAGCAATCAACGTTGGCGAACGATTTGAGAAGGTCCAACCCCGCGTCACCGAGCTTCTCGGCGACCAAAACGGTGGGTTTCGAATCAATGGACGCCGAAACAGTGAGTTTCGACCGGCGCGTGGCGGTTGTGGGGGTGATGCGGAGGTGCCCATTGCTGTGGGAGAAAAGCGAGATTGATGTCGGGGTTAACGACAGCTTAGAGGAGAGAGAAAGCTGGGAATTAGGAGTGATGAGATTCCTGGGATTTTGAAGGGATTGTTGTTTTGCGATGAATGCTGTTGTAGCAGATGAAGTTGCTGCCATTTTTMTTCTTACGAAAAATGAAAGATTTTCTGGGATTGAGAAATGCGACGTTGGAGGAGGAAGGTGGGAAGGGTTTTAAAGGGGTTTTTTTGGGGAAAGGGCGATATTTGGGGGATGAGGGAGGTGAGTGTCACGCGCTATGTTAGTGCGCGGGAAAAAGTAAAGGATGTGGTTAAAAGGTGAGGTGCGTGGGTTTCACGGATAGGAATTGAGAGTGAGAAAATGTGGGCAGCCGTGGATGGTGGTTGGTGAGTGGTGAATGAAAAATTGACCTTTGATGAAAATGATATCACCTTTTGTTTCAAAGGAAGGGTGGTTGAAAGAAATCTTTTATGTTGTCCTCGTAATTAAGAAAAATTAGTTTTTGGTCCGTCGATGCATCGATCAAATTTAAATTGATTTTTTATTTAATATTTAATTTAAATGAAGTGAGYTATTTGTCTTGTGAGAGTACAAGAGCAATAAAACCTTGTTGTAAAATTTGATAGGAATAATGGAAAAAATCTAAAGGAGAAGATTAATAATGTCATTTGGAAATACTATTAAAAACCCTTTAAAAAAAATTGAGATAAATTATTTAAAGAATTGAAGGAGAATAACATCATTTGTGAATATACTACAGTATATAAAATCTATCAAGAAATAGAAAAGTGGAAAAACAATAGAGAAAAGGGAAATTAAATAAAGTGTTGTATCTCTAAAAAAAAAACTAACGTGTGACTCTAGATTCCTATAATTTTTCATGTGAAAATGTAAATTAAGGAGAATTTGTCAAAAAAATGTTAAAAAATAGAGAAAGAAAAATTGATATGAATGTTTTATCTAGTAATAAAATAATTAAAATTTCTTTTTAAAAAAATTAAAACAAAAGGAAAAAAATCGAAAAAATAAAAGAGATACTTTAAGAGAGAAAAAAGGAAAAAAATAAGGAATTTAAAGAAGAAAAAAGAAAAAAAGTCAAGAACTTATTAAGTATAAATAGATAATAGAATAATAATAATAATATAGATTTTTTTAAAAAAAAATCACTAAAAAGAGAATGTATAGAAGAAAATAATTTGGTAAAAAGAAAAAAAAGGGAAATAGACAATTAAAGGAAAAAAGGAAAAAAAAAAAAAGGGAAGAAGTTAGAAGATGGACATGTGTCATTCATTTTCCAAAGGATGTCACCTTTGATGACAATTAGGGTGTTCAAATCGGATAATCCGATCCGATCCGAAAATCCGGATATCCGAAATTTTCGGATCGGGGAGGAAATACCGATCCGAATCCGATCCGAAAATTTCGGATATCCGATCCGAAATATCCGAACTATTATTTTCCGATCCGAATCCGATCCGATATCTCGAAATTTCGGATCGGATATCCGACAATTTCGGACGGATCAATCGGATCGCGGATCAAATGTATAATTTTTCCCTATTTTTTCTTTTATTTTTCCATATTAAATTATTTTTAATAAAAATCGAATTTTTTCGGATATCCGAAATATCCGAAAGTGTAAAAATTCCGATCCGAATCCGATCCGAAAATTTTCGGATATCTGATCCGAAATATCCGAAACCTTAAAAACCGGATCGGATATCCGATTTTTCGGATCGGATCAAGCGGATCACGGATCGGATTGGTCGGATCGGATATTTTTGAACACCCCTAATGACAATGATATCACCTTTTGTTCCAAAGGAATGGTGGGTGAAAGAAATCTTTTATGTTGTCCTCATAATAATTAAGAAAAATTTGTCACGTCAAAAAAATTGTCAATAATTATATTTTGAAATACTTCTTTCGTTTCAGAATACTCGATACATTTTCAAAAATAAGGACTCATAGACAAAAAATTTGGGAAGAAAGAAATAGAGAGAAATAAATAAGAGACCTATGTGAGATGAGAGACATACAGAGTGTTTCACCCAAAAAAAGTGCAACAAGTAATTTGAAATATCCTTAAATCAAAAGTGTAACGAGTAATTTGAAATGGACAAAGTACAAATATACTTTTTAAAAAATAGCCCCTATTTTCACTTCTTTTTAAATAACAATCTTTTGTTTTTCAATTGTTTTTAAGACTCGTTCTTTCGGGTGAGGGTGAACATGGCGCCAAACGCAGTCCTGCTTGGACAACCCCTTCACTTGATATACTACAAGCAGTCTACGAGTTGATCCGAGATGATAAATTCGACAAGAAAACATTTGTGCATTTGGTGGTTGGCCATGTTTCCGGTTCTTGACGCGCTTCTTTGTCACATCTGCCATCACTGGCTCTCAAGGTGTCGCTGCCATCGCTCGAGTTAAAAAGCGAGGAGCGTGAGATTCATGGAAAGGAATTGAGTGTGAGGAAGTGTGGGCAGCCATGGATGGTGGTTGGTGAGTGATGAATGAGAAATTGACCGTTGATGACATGATATAACCTTTATTGGTTAGTCCTTGTCCTCCTGTTTTAGTCTAATCTTTACATTTACTTATTCGGAAATATTGTAAGGATGAAATATTATATATTGTCCTCATTAGTGGTGCTAATTGAYTGAGTCGATCACGATCTAGGGGTGCTTGACTTGTGCTTTTTAGATTTTGTTCTGAGCCGAATTGATCACGAGCTGCTCGTCCAATGGTTTAACCATTTAGAAATTCACATTTTTTGAAAAAAAAAATCGTAGACTATATTTCAATTCTTTACATAATTTTTTTCTTTTATAATGTATTACTTTAGTTTTCTTGACTGTTGATGGAAAATTTTGTGTTAGAGATATTATGTAGAAAATGAGTATGGATCCTCTCCAGGAAATGGAGAGTCCATTTCCTTTCATCTAGTGGTTGAGAATCATCTAATTTAAATATAAAAATTGCAAAATTTTCCCTATTTTCCCCTTTAATTCATTCCCAACCACTAGATAAGGAAATGGACTTTCCATTTCCTCTAAGAATTAGAGAGGATCCATACTCGTAGAAWTTTTTTGATTTTTGTGTAAAATTATCGAGTTCTGAGTTGATTCGAGTGAGCACGAGACAACTCGCGTCGACCGTTGACCGAGTCAAATATGAGTTGCTCYCGAGCTGCTTAGCTCAATAAGCACCTCTAGTCCTCATAATTAAGAAAAATGTCAATAATTATCTTTTGAAATATATTTTTGAAAAATTGATTTTTTAACGTGTGACCGAGAACACATGTTAAGACAACAAAATATCCATTAGTATTTGTTTTTAACTAATACGAAGTAATAAAATAAGTGCAAACTACTCATTCTAGTTTTTTGTTTTTAATTTTTAATGAAATTTATAATTGGTAAAAAAAAAATAACGAAAATGCATGTACGGTGTACCTTTTATTTTAACTCATTTAAGACATCCATCTTTTAACTACTTCCTCCGTTTTCCAATACATGCAACAAAGGGAATATTTGTGAGAAATAAAAAATTCATTTGTTGCAACTATTGGAAAACGGAGGAAGTACAAATATAAAACAGTGATTAACAATGGATAACTTTTATTTGCAAATAGGGAGTAAATTGTTAAAGTCCGCTGACTTTAAACGTTGACTTTCTGCTCTTTTTGGCGGGAAATTCAGTTTATTGTTAGTTATTATCGTTGTAAAGTTATTGCTGTGTATTTTGCGTTAGGACTCTTGTAAGCTTTGATTGWGGTGATGCTTAATAATACACAAATTCTGAGTCTGTTGTCTTCTTTCTTCTTCTCCTCTCCTCTCATCTTCTTCTTTCTACTTTTTATAATCTTTCTGCCATTGTTGAGCTTAGTTTGAGCTCCTGTATCCTGAATCGTCCATTACGTACTGTCAATTTCAAGCTTCTTCGATTTCTTGCTTTCTTGAGTTTGATCTTTAATACATATTTGCGATGTCCAAACACATTCATATTCATTAAGTGTACGTATAATCAAGATTTAACTTGTTTTTAACCCAAAGTGTTTTGATTCATTCTCATTCTCAGAAACACTGAAAGTTATGATGGCTTCATCATCATCATCATCATCATCATCATCATCATCATCATCATCATCATCATCATTCCCTCTCAAGGTTCCACCGCCGTCGCTTGAGTTAACGCCGCTGACAAAAGCGGACCAAACCAACACTGCAATCATTGTTGTGAAAGACCTGTCACTCTGGGCTCCTCCTCCTAAAGAAGGTCAAAGGTCTGATAATATGTCAAAGAGGAACTTCAAGAAAGTTGTTAAGTCTTATGTGCTGGAGTATGTCACAGGACAGCAGGGGTCTGTTTTTTGTAAAGTGGTGATAATATGGAAGAAAGAGAGTTATGTTGATTTTACAGCTTTGGCCTTGTTTGAGAACATGAATTTGGGTTTYTGGTGGCCAGGACAGCAAGGTTGGACTAGTGTTTGGGGTGATCAGAGTTGTTCTTACTCTGACATTATCGCCTTCGACGGAAAGTTTTATGCAGTTACTAAGTTGGCCAAGTTGTTGACGATTGATCCCGCAACAAAGTTGGAAAAATGGCTGATTACAACTCCACTAGCATCTGATGGTCTGTTCCCGTCCTCTCYTCTAGTCGAGTCGAATGGACACCTGTACCTTGTCTTTAGAGGAATGACACAACCCCTAGAAAAGAAATTCATGACACAGTACCAGAAACAATTGAAAGCATCTGCATGGAATCAGGACATTGCATCAACAGACCTGCCATTCTTCTTGCAGGATCAACATGACAGCCGGATGCAACCATACCGACCTGATAGAATCAGGGTGTACGTGTTAGATGATGACATTGAAGTGAACTTCAATCCGATAATCAGCTGGAGGCCTGTTGAAAGCATAGAAGATCGTGTGTTTTTCGCCGGCAAGTATGTGAGCTGCTCCATCCCTGCAGAGGAGTTAGGATTGTTGAGAGGCAACTGTGTGCTGATGCCTATAATCACATGTGAGAGATCTGAACATGTAGGTGAAGTGGGGTTTGACAATGGCTTATCAGTAAGTGAATTTTGTTGCATATTGTTTTCCTGCGTGTATCTAATATGTGTTATGAATTTTGTTGCAAAAGCAGGAAGGAAACATTTTCCAAGGAGGGACTTGGTCAATTGATCTTTCTAACAATGTCAGAGAAGTAACTGCTGAGATGAATGTTMCTGCAATGGATGATGTTGTTGAACCGAATGTTGTTGGACCAATCGATGCTAGTCTGATCGATGTTGGTCCAGATGATGCTGAATCGAATGAGGCTGAACCAATTCAGGTACCATAATGATGATGATATGTTCTGTTGCGCTGATGAAGATATGCTAATCTGATTTAGCTTTGTTCAATGTCTATAATRGACATAATCACATGATTTTACATTAGTTACATTTACTCCATCTAATCTAATGCTATGTACTATAGCAGGAAGGAAACACATTTCAGCAGGGAGGGACTAGGTCTATTATTGATCTCTCTACCGACCTTGCAAATTCAAATGCTGAGATGAATGATGCTGCTGGTCTGATTGACGCTGGTCCAGTTGACCCTGAATCGAATACTGATGAACCAATTCAGGTTGAACCAGRTTACTCTGAACAGAATGAGGCTGATCAATCAGTCGTCCAGAAAGTAAAGGTAGAATATATTGCATTAGTAATTTAACCTTGGAGTAAGAAGAAGCACTGGCACTTAGTATTATGTGCTGCTTTATTTAACTGGATGCATAAATTTTGTCGCGCAGCAGGATGATGTGGAATCGAGTGACTCTGAAGCTGTTAACGAGGAAGAATTGAAGGTTATGTTGAAAAGGCAAAAACGACGTGAGAAACGTCTTCGAAAGAAGGAAAGGCAGAGAATGGAGAGATGCAGAAGCTACCCTGCTGGCTATACTGGACTAGTCCTGTTGGGGCTAGTTTTGGTAAAACTATTGATCTTATGTTTTTTCTGATCGTTTGTGCATCGATGTCAACATACTGCTATCATGCCATGACATATAATCAAGTTCATGACAAAACTTTAATGCAGCTTGTTGCTAATTTGCACTGCATATGGAAATATGGGTAATATGGCTCGTATAAATGTCAGATTACTTGACAATACTAAGTCTAAAAGTCTGTACTAAGTGTCTAAGTTGTCTGCTTTGATCATTAGTGTCGGATTAGGTGCTCAAATCTCAACTTTCCGAATTTTATGTGGGAGTAGTACTGTAGTAGCTAGCTAGAGTGTTTTATGACTTGTAATTGTTGTTCTTTTTGGTGTGTGAATGGATCAAAAGGGCAGTACAATCAACAATGGAAACGATGGATTTGAAACTGTAAATGTTTGATCGAGCAATTGTAACCAAATTGAAGAGTAAATAGTATTAATCACCTATATATTATAATGACATGAGGAAATAAAGCATTAGCAACAACATATTCAGCCAAACTTGAACATACAGAATCTGAAACTGGCATAATATTTGCAGCTATATCCAACAACAAAGTTTCCGCATCCATGTATCTTCCGTGCGTTTATGGTCACCTGCGACATAAAATTTGCTAGTTTCCAAAGAGTAATAGACTATATCATTGGCTTGCATCCAAGGAAGGTAGATCCTGTTTCTTGTTTCAGATTCTCTCGGTATAACAGAAAACGACGTAGGGCCGATGAACAAACTGAACTCCCCTAGGCTTTTGATTTCCATCCACTTGTTTGTCGAACTATGATACTTGAACACTTTTATTCTTGCAGCTCCCACACCACCCTTCAACGCTTTGTTGTTCCCATTCGATTTGTCTTCTACAAATCCTATAAAAACCGATAGGAGTTCATCATCACACTCAATTAGATGGCTTGATAGTATTTGACACCAAGCCTCGCTGATTTTGACTTGCTTACCACAATTTGACCAAGTTGCCTGTTCACCAATATTAAATGAGAATTTTCCAAGATATCCCAGTCTATCCATAAAATAAAATCCCCCCTTATGATGAACGACACTAGTAGGATTTTCGGAAAAATTCTGTCGAATCAGCCAATGCCTCCATATGTTAAACCCAGGACTAAAAAAGGCAATGGTGTCGAGACTGTTAGGCTCAGGTCCACGACAATATCCAACCGTTGAATAGCCACAAGTCGGATAATCTAAGAACCCAACAACTTTTAAACATGGCACTATGTGATGCCCCAGGTATGWATTATTTGAATTGTTGATATAGTAGCTCCTGTTCGTAAAGATATTAAAACCGTACAAAGATTTATCCTGCTCGGATTTCGTGAGTAGCCATCCGTTCCTGGTAGAAGCTAGGATGGTACTGATGCAAGGATGGCGAGGCTCAAGGTTCCCAGAGCATGAACCCTTTTGATTTCGGTCTTTCACTTCATATAATCCGACACTGGTATTCCTTAAGTAGACGAATAAGGGACTTCTCAATTCCGGTTTGGCAGGAAATGCAGTTCTAAGCATCTTACATGTGGATCGAAAGCTCCAGTAATCGAACAAAGGCAGCTTCTTCGCAATCAAATCTACTACATCAGAAGGAAGCTCCAAGAACACGCTATCCTCTGTCTCATTTTCTTGTGTGACTACTCCTTTTTCTGATCTGATTATAATAAGACTTAAATTCTGAAGAATAGTTTCTTCTCTCTTCAAAATCTCTTCCTCCGAACAAAGGACTTCATCATATGGTGGCGGGAACCAAGACGGCGAATCGTACTTCTCCCGTCTAGGGAGTACCYACGGTTCACAAGGATTATCATATTCGAGTTTTGAACTGATTATCTCCTCATCGAGATCATTGCCAGTAGTAGAGTTGCSACCGTCCAAACACTTGGCTTCCGTATATTTCATTCTAATAGATGATATGATCAAAGAATAAAACCTATAAAATAGTATATACTACACTTTAGCAATGTAAATTAGGCTAATTAAAAAAAAATCATGAGATAAAGAAAAACCAAGCAACAAAACAAATAATCAACATAAAAATTCCAAACAATGAACTCGATCATCTACTTACTATCACAAGTCAATAATATTTTTCAGATATATTCTTTGTAAATTACGATTATAAAAAAAACGACATTAATATGAAAAAAATATTAAAAAATAATTCTCTAATCAATTTAAAACCTCACACAATTAATAAAATAGTACTGAGTCCAACCTTATAAAATACTCCGCATATTTTATTCTTAAAGAATAAATCAAGATATAGAGTAGTAAAAACATGTACATACATCCAAATGAGAAATATACACAATTCAATAGAGTACTTAAGGGTAATTCTTAGGAAAATTATTGTTGAAATCAAGAAATTAAAACAAAATAACTATGAAATAAATTACTTACCGAAAATAGCAGTTCACAAAGTAGTTGTGCCAAAACCGGACGAACGCCCCCCAAGACATATACAACCTCCCTTAAATTTGCTTAAGAACTGCTCAAAGTTTTTCTTAGTAGTAGTTTGCTATATTTTTTAGATGATAATTACGTTAATATTGGATGTGGTATATATATATATATATATAAGGTGTGGTTATTGAAAAAAAAATAAACAGAGTAGATTTAAATATCTAATATATCTTGCAAAATATCAAAGGATTGTATATAATTTGAACTATCCTCCTACAAAGATATTAGGCAATGGATAATTAAACTAATATTAATTAATTACTTTGCATTATATTAAGCAAATAAACACAAATTTATCAAACAACTATTATATGTCGAGCACGCATGAGAGTGGGTGATAACTCAGGTTTTGTTGGAGATMTCCACCCGATTTTAAGAGATCTTGAAATCGATTCTTATCATTGTCGAGCACGTACGCATCAACGCYTGGCCTAGAAGGAGGAACTAAAAATGGCGGAGATAGGCATCGGCTAACATTTGACCCAACTGAACTTGTGCTTCTGTACTTAAATGAAGATTGTCATCTTTAAGCTTCAATCCCTTTGCATCAACACATACCACATTAGGAATTTGGATCTCAAGCTGTGCTTCCCTCACCTTTTCTGTGTATGCTTCGTCCAAACCCGACGCAAGCGCTACCTGAACAAGCCAAGCTTTAATACGAACAGAATGAAGAGGTTAAGAAAAATCGAAAGCTAAGAGATCAGAACCTGAATGATTGGAAGCGAAGGCAACTGAAGATCCTTCCTGAGATCACGAATGAACTTCTCCATTCTCCCTTTATAAGCATCCGCATCACGTTCGGTAATCGTGTCACTCTCCCCTTGGTACCACAGCAACGCTTTAATCTCACTTCCATCCCCACCTTGCGCGACTGCAGCCTTAGCCCTCTTCAACATACTCTCGTACAAGGGCGTTCCACGAGCCCACTCGCTGATCGCAGTCCCGCCTATGGCGCAGGGGACTAGGCCAAGGGTGCCACTCACATGGTCTCTAATCATGTTAGCAAAGGCCATGCCTGGCCCTACCCCGCACACCTTTTGTGCGTCGATGTCAACGTGTAGAGGTTCGTGTGCCTGCTCCCACTGCAGCTGTGCACTAAGGCGGAGAATTGAAGGGTGGGGTTGACATTCCGATGGAACGACACCATCCCATTGCTGTACCGTGTCGCTGTACTTAACAACACCTCCTCGGCCAGACATGTTGCTCTGGCCAGAGAGGATGAATATCTGTTTCGAAGCCTCACACGACATGACTTTGTTACGAAAAATACGAAAAATAAGTGATGACTTTGTTATTGGGATGGAAAGCCTTGCTTGGACTAAGTTTGGGATAGGATGTTGTGCTAAATTAACAGGAGCCAGGAGGTTTCCTTCCTTTTATGCTGTCAATCACTTAAWTTTTCTTTTAAGGTGATCCCCTCAATCCTGAGCTGTTCTTACAGGTTGGAGTTGCGTAAGTYGTAAAATTTGACTTGCAACTTGCTAATTTGCTAAATTTGATCCCTGAATTTCATCCCCTTCCGCCGTTGATTGAATTTATATCGACGGCGTCTGCACGTTAACAAGTACATGATCTCCATTAGCTTTCAATACTCTGCAACTGATATAAAAAAAAAATGATTATTTTGAACAGCAAGCTGCCTAATACAAATTAACAAATAACTTATAACTAAGTCAAAATGTCAAATTATTTTATTGTCTTCCCTTTAGTTGTTTGGTAGATAAACATAGGAACCTTAAAAWTTGTTTTATACCGGTAAAAATTACAAAAAATGGATAATCCAAAAGCTCGTTCRCAGGGAGGAGATGAAGTGAATCTGTATTCGTATTCATATTCGTGTAAGTTTGATAATCCCTGTCAAAATTTGCTGGGACTCATATTGATCATCAAGCTTATAAGTTCTTTAGCCAAATGGCTCAAACAATATCTGCACCATTTGTATCTTACTAACAAAGTCACTCTAATCATGCAGACTCCTTACAACGGAATGCTAATAGTAGTTGGAAGACTTACCAGATTAACTTGTTAGATCTCTGTTTTTTCTTGCCTGACCATGTACAATGAGTCAGTTTCTACCCCTTGAGCCCTTGAGGCGGATTGCTGAACTTGCTGTTTCCGTAGTCCAAGCCAACTTTCACATTGTCACTCCTATCCCGGTGTATCTCACGAATTGCAGCTTTAGCACTCTTAGCCATAATCCAGTATGAGTGTATCTCACGAACCAACCTAGTGATCACGGTGCGACCTATGGTGCAGGGGGACAAGGCCAAGAATGGCAGCCACTAAGCATCTTGACAAAGGTCAATTAGTTTCTGCCCTTCATTATGATACTCTAATTTCTATAGCTCTTAAGCTTTGATCACTTACAATTAGAAGTCTATAACACTGTAAAAATTGCAATAGAATTCAGGGGCCTAGGACAGGAGAAGTAGGTCAAATCTCCGCTTCCTTTATCATCGTAAGTCTATCTATTTCGTGGCTAAAACCATAAGGTTCTTATGTATAGCTGCAAACAATAGGTACTATAAGAATATCGGTTCTATGGCATTCGAAAATGCACATGATTCTTGTAGCAACGAGATAGGAAGTACACAATTAAGATTCGAGGAATACAGGCACAGATACAAACCCTGATACTCATATGTTTGAAGTTTCGAAACAGCAGTACATAGCAGCATACATAGCCCCTAAGAGGAGGAAGGTTTAATAAAGTGGCAAAGGTAAGAGTCAGCTAACATCTGACCTAATCGAACTTGGGCCTCAGTAGATAAATGAAGATTGTCGTCGTTGAGCTTCGACCCTTTGGCATCCACACATACTACATTCGGCATCTTGATCCCAAACTGCGCTTCTCTCACCTTTTCTATGAATTTTTCGTCTCCTGATGCAAGTGCCACCTGATTCAGGGAAGAGTAAAACATATACTTCGTATTATTATATATTTATATCTTTATAAGCCAGCCATGTTTACAACGCCCTACTTTCTTTAGCTTACTAGAATAAGCTCACTGTTAGAGTATATATATTATATTTCTGAGCATCAACCATCAGCTTAAGCTTTTAGTTGAGATGATCCAGTTATTCGAACCCATGACATRTATGTCACGTTGGCTCTGATACCATGTAACCACCGGACCATCTCAGCCAAAAGCATAAATTGATGGTTGATGCCCAGGAATATAATATATAATCTAACACTCAGAATCAATCTTTTGTAATGAATTCTAATTTCTAACCTTACTAATGAAGCTGCCTCTTTAACAAATTACAATAACAAAAGACATATCATTATCATCAAGTTTATGACAAAATTGTAATGTAACTAGTTTCTAATTTGCTATATTGCCATACCACATATAAATGTCAGATTATGTACCAATACTAATACCTACCAAGATGAAGTTTTATTCGTCTGCAGAGTGCAGACCGAGCCACAAGTTCCCGTACAAACAATGATGTAAACGAAATTTGATATCAAATTCATCCGACTATTATCAATTAAACTAGTTGACATCTATCTGCACCACGTTTGACTTATTGACTTGACATTTGAGATTAAAGAAGATGAAAAAATGAAAAATCATCACCATGTAACAAAACTAAGACAATACAAACAAATTACAGTACAGCATTGTATAGTAGATGACCTGAATAATTGGGAGTGAAGGCAACTGAAGATCTTCCCTGACATCACAAACGAACTTCTCCATTCGCTCCTTATACGCGTCAGCATCACGCGCTGTCGACGTGTCACTCTCTCCTTGATACCACAGCAACGCTTTGATCTCACCCCCACAACCCTCCACCGCAGCCTTAGCCCTCTTCACCATGCTCTCATACAAGTGCTCCCCACGCGCCCACTGGCTTATCGCGGTCCCGCCCACGGCACAGGGGACGAGCCCCAGGGTGCAATCCACGCGCTCCCTGAGCGCGTTAGCAAAGGGCATGCCCGGTCCCACCCCACAAACCTTGTGCGAGTCGATATCGGCGTGGAGAGGCACGCGCGCCTGCTCCCACTGGAGGTGCGCGTTGAGGCGGAGGATTGAAGGGTGAGGCTGGCATTGCGGCGGAACGACGCCGTCCCACTTCTTGTGGTGGTGGTGGTGGTGGTGGTCGGTGTATTTGATGATCCCTCCACGGCCTGCCATGTTGCTTTGGCCGGAAAGGATGAAGATCTGTTTGGGTGTTTCGGTTTGTGACGTCATCACACTGTGATTTTGGATTGTAAATACCAGTAATGTAATTGGTTGTGATTTGTTGCGAATTGGATCTGTGATATACTGATATGTGTTATGTGATTATATCTGGTGTTATTGAATGATGATTTACAGATTTACAGTAATACGGGGAATTTATGCTTCAATGTATGGACAATGGATCACGGAGTAATATCGAATTGGTTGGTGATATTGAAATATAACAAACCTTTTGTATTTCGCATTCGGTATTACTAATGGACGATCTTTTGTGACATTAAATTTGAAATACTTGTCAAATTCTCACATCAATCAGTGTAATTAATGTTTATATTCATTTAATATTTTCTTTTTTGTTTATCTTATCTAACGTTTTAGAGGCGCTTGTTAGCTTTTGTCTTACGTATTATAAAGGGTTAATTGGTAGTATACTAGTATAGTGTTGCCAAATACCAAATTTCAATTGCTCAACTTGTCACAAATGTTTACATTAGTTAATTATATAATTATTCAAAATTTACAATAATTATCCAAATGACGTTGAATTCAATTATCCAAATAAGGTTGGCATGGTTTAGATTGATTTGAGAATCGAGAGTGAAAGCAACCTAGCATGACCCAAGTTCGGCTCAATCCATCATGAGCATCGACTCTACATGCTCATTAGAGTTAGTAGGCACAGCACAACACGAGAAGTAAGACAATAAAGTGAAAAGAATCAACCTTTTGTTCTGTATTAGAAAGCCAGAAAGGGTTATTCAGTAGCATCAACTTGTAATTCAATTGTTACATGAGTTTACATGATTACTAAAAATTTACAATAATCCCCCCTTACTCTAAAATGTGAACAATTACCCCAAAGTATATTTACTATCATACCCTTCTATCCCCCTTATTTTACTCCTTGCCATTACATTTGTTGATTTGTTGYTCTTCCTCTTCTCCTCAACTCTTCTCTTCCCATTACTCTTTCTTCTGTTTTCCTTTACTGTACCTGCGACCCATGCCATTATGAAGTACGAGATTGTCAAGATTTACAACCTCATCTTCTTCACCGCTTCATTGTTCTCTCCAATCATCTARGATTCACTTTCTTGCTTACCTCCATCCTGCTTGCTYCCCACCGTGCTTGAAAATTTCTCTTTTATTGTCGGTTTCAGCTTGAGTTTCATTCCATACTTCTGCTTTCTATGGAATTTTCATTTCATACAGCGAACCAGGGCCCATTAAAGGGCATTTCCTTGCTAGGGTGATCCATCGATGATACCCAACAATGCATCTCCTTCGTTTATCAGATGAGTTTCTTACAATGTGAAAGAGTTTTGATCTAGGGTTTCGAAGTTTTATTGAAATTAGCGTTTGAATTTGGGTTGTTTCCAATTACGGATTTCGAATTTTAGAAGATCTAGGGTTTCGAGGGTTTGAATTTAGGGTTTATTYGGATTTCGTTTGAAGTTTTTGCGYTCTYATTTTGAGTTTTAATGTTTTTGTGATTTGTTGTAGGTTTTAGGTTAGATTTCCAGTTTATTACTTGTTTCTTTTATTGTGCATCTAAGGTTTGAGTTTCTGGGTTTTTGTGATGTCTATGGTGAGTTTGACAATGGTTTATTGTAGGTGTGTTGAAGTAAAGCTAT